>JACXGM010016215.1:0-20685 GCA_016801145.1 Umbra pygmaea | reverse complement strand
TAATACAAGTAATAATATAGCTCATAGGGTTTGTGTCACATTTCACTGTAGTCAAATGTAATGATGGGCGTAACTTCCAAGGTTTATTTTATTAAGACTCATTTGCTTTTTGTCTGAAAATGGTTCATTTGTTTTCATGTGTGCTTGAAACATTTATTTCAGCTCTAATATAGAAAACAATATGATGCCATCATGAGATGGAGATAGAATTAAGCAGTAGAACAAAATGATTAATTAAATTCATTAAATAATCTTTTACAAGATAGCATTGACTTTGAATGAAGTCGGTTCAATCCAAAAGAAAATAGCTTACATGTAGTAAGCTACTTTTGCCATTTTTTTGTAGCTTAGCTTGCTACATTTTCCTGGGGGGAGCTTCAGTGTAGTGAAGCTTCATTTAGTGTAGAATAAATAGTAGCTTAGCTCACTACATTTTACAAGTAGCTTGCCCAACACTGCGTATTGTAGCCTATTTTATTTTTACAATGAGCAAAGCAATTATAACAAAAAGAAAAAAATAGAAGCAGCAGTGTCAGAATGAGCCACCCATAGCAATGCGTCATGGCAATGGCAGTGACACGTAAAAACTGAACGTGAATTTTCCCACTTTTGAGCACAATGTTACTGTTTTGTACAACTTTTCATATTAATTATAATTCAAATTCTGTTTTAAGGCTTAGATTTAAATCTCTCATTTTATTTTGAGTATTGTCTCAATAAATAAAGGAATTAATAGAGATGGGCAGAAAATGACAGAATTTTCTCACGTTTGTCGCGCCCCACTTGTCATGTCTCTATTCCCCACCAGTGGGGCCCGCCCCACAGTTTGAGTAACGCTGCTGTATACAGTGAGGCATGGTGTTGAAATACAATTGGAAATGGAAAGAGAATGGACATGTAAACAAATATGTACTCTATGTTTCTAATGTAAATGACACAGAATTCCATCAAATACCCTCTTTTCAATAAATTCCCTTTAAAGATTGCCACCCTATGCTCATAACTGCAACTTTAATCTGAGGTAATTATAACACATGTACTTTTTTAAAGTGTTCCTTCTATTTGTCTTCCTAGGGCTAGGCCAATGGAGGGCATGGGAAGCAGGGTTAAAGGTCACTCCTAAAAGCATACAGTCAGAAGGTCTTCTGTCAGGAGACAGCCAATCAATTGGCGGCTGGGCGACATGCGGTTGGATGAACGATGTGAGTGCCCTTTGTCATTCCACAGATCTGTCCAAGGAGTTGCAGAGCTGCCAACAAGGCAGGGTTAGAGGTAATTTGGAACGTAAAAGTAATTTTAGTACATTGCCTATCTATCTTTCTTGTCGTTCGTGTTTCAAAGCGGTCTCCACCAACATTTAACCCTTGAGAGCAATTGGACATTCTTAAAAGCTAGATGTATTGTTAGTAAAAACAACCACTGCAACACTATTTGCTATAAACTTTATTTAAGCTACTGTGTGTGTGTGTCAAAAATGCACAGATATTAATACATGTTGGGGATGAATTATATATTGCCCACATAGCTAGGCTACGCGCGGTCTCCAGGCACACTGTGAGGCATCATGTCTATGAACAGTTCTTAGCAGTGGTATATTGGCAATATACCACACTCCCTCATGCCCAATAGCTTAATGATAGTATTTATCTCTTACATCAGCCTCCAACCTACTGTACCTCACATCTGACTCTTATTCTTGCTCAAACACACTGCTAATTGAGTCATAGAAAAAAGATCAGACAAACATATTGGACATTCCCTCACTATAGCAGTCCAGAGCTATTAATGCGGGTTTGGTGTCCTGTATTATTGAGCATTATGAATTAACTTTTACTCTGTTAATAATGCCTAACTTATATAACAACTTTTCATTTATTTGCAAAGAAGATATGGATGTCAGCTGCTACCGTTTTTCTTTTGTTCATTATCGATCTGCACTGCTTCTGCAAATTTTATTTATTTTTTTATATTTTATTTCACCTTTATTTTACCAGGTTAATTGATTGAGAACAAGATCTCATTTGCAATCGTGACCTGGCCAAGATAAGGTGCAAGGCGACATTAAGTTACACATAAAATACAAGCATTCAGGAGTACAGTTACACATAGAAATTATATTAGGTTAGATAAAAAAATACATTTTTATACATTCAGTGCAAATATGGTTTAAAATAGACAGGTAGAATATTAGAATATAAAGTGGCAGTACAAGAGAAATAACACTAGGATAGGTAACATGATGAACATGGCTGAAAATGATAATGTGCAAATAATACAAAGACAGCTGTGCAGTTGATTATGTGCAATATGCGTTTAGGCTTTGATGAGTACACAAGGGCATAAACATGTAAAGAGACGAGGTAGAGTCAACATGTGCAGCGGTCAGTCAGTAGATTTAAAAGGAATGCCCTAAAAATACTGATGAACTCAAGTTTTAGGGATTTCTGTCAATTGTTCCAATCCTTAGCAGCAGAGAAGTAAGCTAGCTTGCAATTCTAAAGGGATGAAAATGGTGATAGGAATGGCAGAACTATGTAAGACAACTAGCTTTTGCTCTACCATTCAGAGAACAGGAATGTGACACAAGAAACAAGCCTACAGCTGGCGTGGATGCAACTTTCTGTGATTCCGATTTGTGTTGATTATTCAGTGTGGCACAATATTTTCAAGAAATGTTTCATTCCATATAAGGGATAGTTCCAAAATTTGTGGTTGCCACTGAATGTTAGCATATAAAAATGTAATAGTTTAAAAATGTAATAATTTAGTGGTATGCCTAGTACTACCATAGAGTGTGACTGTCTGGTTTTCTGTGCTGTTAACCTTATAGGTACTGGGACATCTCAGAGCCTAGTGGAGGTGATGAACACTGTGGTCAGATATACTTTGGGAAAAGAAACCATCTAAGGACCTGGAATGATAAAAACTATAGAAGCAACCTTCAATGGTTTTGTCAGAAAGTGGTGTAATAATATGACTCTCTGACCCTCCAATGTCTCAATCTGAAGCTCATTCTATCTCTGAAGTCTTTTAGTAATTAAAGGTGCCACCCAACATCAATTTAAAAGACTGTTGGAGAGCATACCAAGATGCATGAAAGCCAATTATTTCTATTTTATACAATTTTTATTTCACCAAATATTGATTTGTGTACTCTTCCTATAATTAGTAACATTAGTATTGTGTTGTTTATTTTCTTTAGTTCAGGAGCAGGACATGGCCCCGGGAGAGGAGCAGGACATGGCCCCGGGAGAGGAGCAGGACATGGCACCGGGAGAGGAGCAGGACATGGCACCGGGAGAGGAGCAGGACATGGCACCGGGAGAGGAGCAGGACATGGCACCGGGAGAGGAGCAGGACATGGCACCGGGAGAGGAGCAGGACATGGCACTGGGAGAGGAGCAGGACAGGGCACCGGGAGAGGAGCAGGACAGGGCACTGGGAGAGGAGCAGGCTCTGAAACAAGGGCAGGCTCTGGGATAAGGGCAGGCTCTGGGATAAGGGCAGGCTCAAAGACGAGGGGAGCCTCAAGGACATGGTGAGGTACCAGAGAAGGGTCATGGTCAGGCAAGGGTACGGTGACAGGCAAGGGCACGGTGACAGGCAAGGGCACGGTGACAGGCAAGGGCACGGTGACAGGCAACTAGGAAATGCTCTGGCTCAGGGACAAGGACAGGCCTGGAGACAAGGCAAGGCTCAGGTTCGGAGACAAGGCAAGGCTCAGGTTCGGAGACAAGGCAAGGCTCAGGTTCGGAGACAAGGCAAGGCTCAGGTTCGGAGACAAGGCAAGGCTCAGGTTCGGAGACAAGGCAAGGCTCAGGTTCGGAGACAAGGCAAGGCTCAGGTACGGAGACAAGGCAAGGCTCAGGTTCGGAGACAAGGCAAGGCTCAGGTACGGAGACAAGGGAAGGCTCAGGCTTGGCCGATGGTGGTGTAGCGACCGCTGGTGGCCGGGAGACTTGAGCGAAAATAGCGGCCTCTGCTGGCCGGGAGGCTTGAGCAGAAACAGCGACCTCTGGTGGCCGGGAGGCCTGAGCAGAAACAGCGACCTCTGGTGGCCGGAGGCCTGAGCAGAAACAGCGACCTCTGGTGGCCGGGAGGCCTGAGCAGAAAGAGCGACCTCTGGTGGCCGGGAGGCCTGAGCAGAAACAGCGACCTCTGGTGGCCGGGAGGCCTGAGCAGAAACAGCAACCTCTGGTGGCCCGGAGGCCTGAGCAGAAATAGCGACCTCTGGTGGCCCGGAGGCCTGAGCAGAAACAGCGACCTCTGGTGGCCCGGAGGCCTGAGCAGAAACAGCGACCTCTGGTGGCCGGGAGGCTTGAGCAGAAACAGCGACCTTTGGTGGTCTGGGCGTGGTGGAGACCTCTGGTGGTCTGGGCGTGGTGGAGACCTCTGGTGGTCTGGGCGTGGTGGAACTTGGGAGACTTCTTCTGGTCTGGGAACTTGGGTTACCTTAGCTGGCCGTGGAGCGGAAACACCGGCCTCTTGTGGCCGTGGAAGGGAAACACCGGCCTCTTGTGGCCGTGGAGAGGGAACTGCGGCCTCTTGTGGCCGTGGAGAGGGAACTGCGGCCTCTTGTGGCCGAGGAGAGGGAACAGCGGCCTCTTGTGATCAAGGAATTTGGGCGATCAGGGTCCTGCCAGGACATCGAGAGGCCCCAATGGCTTCCAAACAGGACATTAGCTGAGGTATAATGGCTTCCAAACAGGACAGTAGCTGAGGGGATCGGGTAAGCAGCCGCTTCACAAGGAAGATCTCAGCCTCTGTCTGGAGTGACCCAAACCCGGCCCTCCATGAGAAGAACTGGCTAACCAAGTCTGGACGGGCACTGATGGGTTGGCCGCATTGGTTCATCCAATCCCAATAGTCCCCATCTACTTTGGAGTCTTTCCTTAATTCTGTGAAGATTAAATCCCTCTGGGAACTGAAGCCAGTGGCCATCTTGGAACTGGGAGTAGTAGCCTTCGTGGAACTGGAACTGGTAGCCATCTTGGAACTGGGACTAGTGGCCTTCTTGGAACTGGGACTAGTGGCCTTCTTGGAACTGGGACTAGTAGCCTTCTTGGAACTGGGACTAGTAGCCT
Organism: Umbra pygmaea; assembly: GCA_016801145.1. Lineage (NCBI taxonomy): Eukaryota > Metazoa > Chordata > Actinopteri > Esociformes > Umbridae > Umbra > Umbra pygmaea. Next base: position 15,601 of record JACXGM010016215.1, on the reverse strand, counting down.
TCTTGGAACTGGGGCTGGTATCCATCTTGGAACTGGGGCTTGTATCCATCTTGGAACTGGGGCTAGTAGCCTTCTTGGTACTGGGGCTGGTAGCCTTCTTGGGATTGGGACTGGGACTCACCGTCTTGGAACAGGAACTGGGTGCCCTCTTAGGAGCTTCAAAAAGGGCAGGTGTCTCAAAGACACAACGGGGAAGGATGTAGTCCCCATCCATAGCCTCTCTGACTAAAAAGTCCTCATAGGAGGCTTCGTAGAGGTCCATTAGAGGATCCTCCTGGGCCCAGCCATCCCAAAACAGCTCACTCCCAGCCATTTTCTGTATAGGCGAGGTATTCTGTAATGAATACTCCAAGGTATTAAGAAAAACACTGTTTAATATAAACAGGATGTATAGGTCCAAAAACAGAGGCACAGAGGATTTTTTTAAAGACAGATGAATTATAAAACAAAGCAGGGGTCAGGCCAGCATATCAATATCAGTTTTAAGCTAAGGTACAAAGTTAAATCCAAGGCAGAAATATCAACAAACAATGCAAAGGTCAAAACCGGAATAACAATATAGAACTGGAATGCTCAGAATGGAGAAAATATATACTCACATTACCTCGCGAAGAGGCACTGTGTTTGTGTGGCTTAAATACAGTGTGGGTGAGAGCAGGTGTTCAGAATTTGGATGATTTAGTCCGGGTTATAGTAATTGTAGTTCTGAACAGGCATGACTAGGGAAGCTGTAGTCCACAGGAAGAAGAACTGGGGAATGGGAATTGTAGTTCTGAGCAAAGTAGCATAGGGAAGTGTCAGTTTCCAGAGAAGGGGAACTGGGGAACGTTACACAGTATCAGCATTTGAAGCAGTTTCACAAGTAAACTGTAGGCAATTAGGCATTAAAAATCATCATGCCGAACTTGAAAAATGTCAAGATGTTTGTTTTCTGTGTGAAAACAGAGATACTAAGATAAAGGGGATGGCTAACCTCGTCGTATTACGATATAGATGGATTAATTGTATTTTAGACAAATATGCCCATATTTATTATTATTCATGGTGTTCTTTTGACTGCTTTGCTTAAAATAATTTTTTGGGTTTGAGAAGGGATTTTAATTTGGGCAAATATAGTATTGCGATATATTGCAGACAGATGCTTTTCAAAATGTCTGTAAAAAATATTTTATTATCTATATACTTCTGTCTCCTTTCTTCCTCATCTTTCCTCTTCTTTCTAATCTGTACCTTCATGGCTTTGATCGTTTCATAGTAGCCTCCTTACAGAATGGCAGCCAGAAATGTTCAACAATGAATGAACTGTTAACAGGCGTTCGACACTGACGTCACTCACCCGGCGTCCACACCTGAGGAAGAATGTGTTGAAAATGAAATTTGAAATGAAAACTAGATATTGTATCTGTTTACTTGTACAGTAAATACAATAATGAGGGAATGACACACACCTGGCACAGTCAACAGCGGGGGGGGGGGGGTTAGTCCACATTTAGGACAGATTTGAATGTAACAAATCACAAATGGGATTCTGCACTTTAAACTCAAATTCATTATTTGCTTTAACTTTAATATGCTGTAGTAGACAGCTGAAATAATAACTTAGTCAATGTACAAATAGCTATGGACCTCAATGTACAAATACATATGGACCTAACTCTATTGATACGGAGAAAATTTAAAGGTTATAGTCTGTTATCTTACCTCTTATTAATCCATTACCTCTATTATAATATGCATTTAATGTACAGTACAGCAAAATAGCAATTTTGACTTCCAGTCCAATACTTATGTAGGGCACTTCTAAGATAGAAATATGAAAAGGACAATGAAATGCTGTACCCAAAACTACCATTGTCAATTTCTAGACAGCATCCTTTTCTGATAGTTCTGTAGGGTTAACACAGTGTTTAGTCACACAGACAAAGAGACAGAGAAACATATACAGACACCAGGCAGAGCCAACAATATCTAGACCCTACAATTAACATACAGGGCCCTATCTTACACCCGGCGCAATTTACTTTTTACACAAACGCATGTATCATTCCTATCTTGGACCCGACGCATATGGGACTTTTCCCTCCACAGACGCGCGTCGGTAAATTAGGGAATGAACTTGCGTTCGTTGGGCGGTTCAGCGAAAAGAAGAGGTGTGTTCCGGCGCAAACATTCCCTGGTGCTATCGCCCATGAATTACCCTGGCTCAAGCCATGACTCATTTATGGCAAAGTCTGACAATTTGGCACACTGAAAATACGCGTCAGTTGTTTAGATAGAACAGGTAGCCTACTACACTACTCAAGTCGCAGCATTCTTTGTGGCTTGTTGTGTTTTAAGCAACATTTCTATGAATCATGGATGTGTTGATGACATTAATTAGGAAATATTAGAGGACTTCAGGAGACGTGATGTTGAAATGCATGTTCCGTTGCATGTGCCGTTGGCACTTAACTTAAATGCCCAGAAATGCAGAACGGGAGAGGAAAGCTTATTTGACAGAAGAGTATATCTCGGTCTAATGTTAGACTACATTGCAAAAATATTACCATGCATTCATAACCTTGTGATTCAATGAGAGTGAGTCCAAAACATCAGAAAGTAGGCTATATCATGTGACATTTCTTTATTTACATTTTGTAAAAAGAAAAATCAATAGTGTTAAAAGGTAATTTCAGGCTTGGTAAGATCTTTGTTGAAATTATGGTTTCAGGAGTCAGGTTGCGGTTGATAATAGAATGTTTAATAAAGTACTTCTTGTTACGGAAACAGGGTCATCTCATAACAAGGAAATCAAGACGTGGTGTGAAAAAATGCCCCGAATGATCATTTGGAACTGGGTTATATAGCCTTAGCATTGTTGTTCGCACACCTCCTCAGACCTGTGACTGTCTCATGCGAGAACATGTGCTGGTCACCTTAACTTCTGTCTTAGCGTCTAATCAACTGGCCTTGCTAGTTGTTTATCAAATAACTCAGTAACCCTTATCTGTCTAATGTCCTGTCAGTAAAATGTCCTGTTCTATTAGTCTGAATGGCATCTACATGTATTAGACCTGTGATGGAATTACAGTCTAACCTACAATAGATCATATAGTTATAAGCAGTCCAATATATAACAGAGTTATAAGCTATAAGTCCTTAGCCATAAGCTACTGCTTAGGCTGATGTTATAATATAAGAACTGTAAGGGCTCTCTCCCTGTCCTAAGTCACTATTGGCCTTACTTCCTCGTCTCAGTCACTTGTTGTCATAGTGACCAACTACCCCCTATCCTAAAGGAAAGTCTTATCTGGCTTGACCCTGAATCTCCTCCCTGTCTTAGAATCCTACAACAGGCCTCAACTATAGCTGTACAACTCTCTCTAATAGTAATACCATTCTAAACTGTTCAAACTGTATTTAAACATGATTATATAGAATCTACTTCTCAACAATAGCAAATCGCGGTTATAATAGCAATCCGCCATGGAACAAGCGTGCCTGCTCTTAAAGGGAATGTGAGATGACGCTCTGATTGGTTTATTGCACGTTACGCCCCGAACCACACCTATGACTAATGAAGCTACTTTAGACCTACCCATTTTAGATTTGCGTCGGGCGCAAGAATCATTTATCCCGCCGGTAAAATAGCAACAGTGCCCATAAGTTGCGTTTCGTGTTTGATACTTGCATTTCAGATCGTTAAAATAGGGCCCACATTCTGTAGACATTGAAAAGGAGAAGAGAATGTTGCCTTAACAACATAACATTCTCCATTTCCTGTAGATTTAACACATAAAATATTCATAGAGACAGAAAATAGACAAAGTGACAGAAACAGACACTAGAATAACTAGACACAGGAAATAACAGATAAAAGACACACATAGAAAGAAGACATCTGACATTGTTGAAGATGTCTAAAGCCAACTATGCCAACACAGATTTGAACAAAGTGAATTTTGACAGAAGAAAGTTGATGGACGGGAAAGTGCATATCTACATGAATGCAGAAACCATGAAAGATGGAGCCAGAGACCTGCAGGGCCCGTATTTATCAAGCTTCTCAAAGTGCCATTTTAGACTTAAGTGCTGAGAATTAACAAAATGTACTCCTACTCCCAAACTTAAGTGTAAAAGCAAGTTATCAAATTTCTCAAAGCTAAGAATCACTCTTACTCTCCAAGCTATTTAGGACCGCTCAAGAGGTCTCTCAAGTGGATAAGAGTTGCCAGTAGGGGCTTATGATGGCGTAGACAGAGACTTGCACAAATCTTTTAGGAGAGGAAGAATGTTTTTTTTATTGTTTGATGTTGCGCAGTTAATTATAAACAGTATTGTTTGGACAGAGCAGGCATCATCTTCGTCAGCGACTGAGTGAGGGTGTAACGACTCGACACAGGTATAGGAATAATGGTAATTTAATAATATTAAAGGAACGTTCCACAGGATAGCAATGCAGTGTAGAATGATACAAGGAGAGCTTCAACTTTATCCAGGCAATAGTCGGTACACAGGTAGGTATGCAGAGGTACAAGGCAAAATCCTTTGTGGTCATTGGGCAGGCAAGGGTCAGTAAACAGGCAGGCACAGGCATTGGTACAAGGCAGAAGGCAAGGCGTGGTCAACAAACAGAACTGGTTCATTACTCAGGCAATCTCAAGCAATGGTACAGTCGGGTGTTCAGAACTCGGTAGTCAAAAGGAAAACCAAAGGTTAATACACAAGCAAACAAGATACTGGGATAACGCTTAGTATAACTATATAGAACAATACCTCGCAAGGAGGAAACTACACAGGTGTGCTTATATGTGTGTGGGGACTGTCAGCAGGTGTCTAGAATTCAGGTGATTGGGATCTGGTATGTGTGGTGTGTTCATGTGTGTGTGGAAATTGGGCTGTGATAATGTCTGGTATGTGGAAACATAATGACAGGACCTCACAGAGGGACGTCATTAATTGTACATTTACTTACATCTACCTCTTTCAATTTTGACTGTATTTTTTTCTCTCTTCCTTACTCTACACTCTACTCTACCACTATCAAAGGGCCGGCGTTTAATTGACTACCGGTTTTTCATTGAGGAAATATGGTAAATTATGATCATATTTTATTCTTTCCAGTGCTATTATTGACCATTTTAGGTTTCAGTTGTTTTGTCCATGGTAATTATGTGCCTTTTATGAAAGCATAGCTTGTTTCTTGTCACAATCTTTAGTTGACACATTTACAGAAAAACCTATTTAGCCCTCTACAGAAAGTAGTAATCTTAGTGAACTAGTTTTGGAGCAGCCACACTTGTGGTTTATTGGTTTTGGTTAATTTTTGTTTTTTTTAATGTTTGCTAAAGCACAATTTTGAAAACAGGGCCCATTTTGTCAAAACACTACACACTATTAACACAACCATACACAAGTGGCAGGACACCCCCGATCTTTTGCAAAATGAAACACTTCATTTAAAACTATACTGTCACGAATACGGGGTGTTGTGTGGAGAGGAGAGGGAGGAGACTCAGGCAGGTAGATGGTGGAAGTAGATGCTTGTACTTCGGTTTCGGTCAAATCCAGGCACACACGCAGTATAGTTGCAGGGTACACGTTATAGCAATAACATAGACTATACGGACTCACTTGTCACAACTACAAAGAACTTGGCTCCTGGACCGACTTCACGAAAACCGAGCGCAATCACTACTAACCCACACTATCACCTTTGACAGCAATATTAATGAACCGCGCCTTTCTCTCCCTCACCTAGGACTAATATGGGAACCGAGATCTCCAGCTGACAGTGATTAGGTGATTAGATCACTCCGTCCCCAATCAGTACCAAGAGAAAGAGAGGAAGGCGCTACATAGCATGAAACAATATATATAGCAGATATATATAATATATATATATAGCAGATATATATTATATATATATATATATATATATATATATATATATACAAAACCACAGTACATACGCACTGGAATAAACATAACATAAAGAACTCAAATACCTACAATAAACAGTCATACAATGAGTCCATATCTCAGTTTATATGTCCATTCTAGCCCTCCCTGGCTGGATGTGACATATACACACATTTACATAATTCTGTCACCAGCTGGCACAAACACAGTTAATACGATTTGATTTTTGGACCAATTACACTGCTGCAAAAAATCAAAAACTCTCTTAAAATGTCTACATTTGCAATGATATACAGTGGGTATAGAAAATTATCACCCCCCCCCTGTAAAATAATCACATTTTGTTGCTCTGCAGCTTGAAATGAAAATGGACAGGCACATTTTTTGTTTCATTCAGCTGTATGTACAACTCATAACATCCAAGTGAAAGATATAATACCAACTTGTCAGAAAAAAAGAAATTACAAAATACAAAACAGAATCACAGAGTTGGAAAAAGAATCACCCCCTCCTAAAAATGATTTGTAAACCCAACCAGGTGTAGTTATTCACCTTCTTAATAGCACACAAAGCCAATTGACTTTCAACTGTGATCAGCTGTAGTCATTTTTATTAGCTCAGCATGAAACAAGCTTTTCCTAAAGCATTTCAGTACTTGGTAGTGCAAATGAAGACAACAATCAACTATGGGTGGCGAGGCATTGTCAAAAGCTTTATCAGTGTCTAGAAGAACAGTGAAGTCCATTATTAAGAAGTGGAAGGTATTTGGTACAACACAGACTGTTACGTCCCCTAGTCCCAGTAGTGTTCTCTGTGCTGTGTAGCTGTCCTGTCTGTGTGTTTGTTCTGCTCTGTGTGTCTTTCTCTGTACAGGTGCTGACAATCCTCATCAATCAATCATCACTTATCACATGGGGGCTTGTCCGGGATGTTACACCCCACTGCTCAGACACCTCGGTGGTTGGCGACTGGGGTGTGGTGTTGGGGTGTAAGTAGGGACTAGCCAGCAATAGTTGCAGAGTAGTTTTGTGTCTTTAGTGTGTGCCTTAGTTGTGTGCCCTTAATTGTGTCTTTAGTATAGTGGTGCTAAAATGGCTTCTCTAGCGGTCAAGTTATTCAAAGGGGACCTCTCAGTTTCGAAGCTGACATTGCTGCAAAAAACTGACTTAGTGGCGGTCGCTGTCCACTATGGTTTAGCCATTAGCAAACAAGCTCTCAAGGCAGAGCTGGTTGGCGTCATTCTGGCTCACCTATTACAAGAGGGTTTACTAACCTCCAAGGATGAGGGTGAAGAGAGGGAGGAACTAGTTGAGGAAGGTGGAGGGGGAGATGAGGCGCTCAGAAGTCTCTCGCCCGCACGGACAAAGGACGGTGTGGAGGATGGGGCTCAAAGGAGCTTGATAATGGGTACAACCCATTATTTTCTAGCGGTTGGGTTTCTCTATAAGGGAAAATCAAACCAACAGCCAATAAAAGTGTTGCGTGACACAGGAGCACCGCAAACAGTAATTGTGGCCGACGCACTACCCTGGTCTCCCGATACCTATTATGGGTCGCACGTTGTATTAACAGGAGTTGAAATGGGTACACAGTCAGTACCCTTGCATTTGGTTCACCTTTCGTCGGGTGTTGTGTCAGGCCGTTTCTGGGTTGGAGTGGTACCTAAGCTGCCGGTAAAAGGCATTTCTCTTCTGTTGGGTAACGATATAAGGGTGGTAAGGTAAATCCTGTCAACAGGGGTTTTAAACGAGACTGACTCCTCCTGTTTAGAGCTAGATAGAGAGCTCCCAGTGTCATCTGCTTGTGCAGTACGAAAAGGAGTAGAAGTCTTTTTTAGTTCCCCGTTGAACAACGCTTTAGAGGGTTTAGTTTTGCCGCCTGTATATCAGGTGGAGAAACCCCCTCCACACAGAAAGGATCACAAAACGAAGGTTTGTGATGTGGAGTTAAGTGGCTTGTTAGAATCTGTCACACCTGCCAGTGTGATTGAGTGCCAGCAAAACAACGACAGCCTTCAGAATTGTTTTGCTTCAAATTGTTGTGCTTCAGTATTGTGCTCTGAGTCTGACCCAGTCAAACCTGGGAGACACATCTTGGTTTCGCCCACCAAGTTTCGTAAGAGGCTGCATGACGCGTGTGCGTTAGCAGTTAAGAATTGTGCAATAAAGAAAAGCAGCTATGTTGACAAGGCTGTGAGCTCGGTGTCACAGTCCGGGGATCAGGTGTCAATTTGATTGCCTAAACAGAGATCACCATTAGAGGCACAGTTTTCCAATCCATACAAGGTGGAGAAGCGCAGAAGCTTTACCAAAGACAGAGTGAAGAAGTCAGTGCACAAGCGCTCCTCTTACCATGTCAATATTCTGAGTCGACGTAGTATGAAGAACTCCACTAGATTGCTCAACCCAGCCTGTGGCGTCCTGTTTAGTTGCTAGATTAATGACATTTAACTCTGATCCTATAAATGACACAGGAGGGTGTCATTGGCTTTGAAGCTCTATTCATGTATTCATGTATAAGATGATAGCTAAGGTACGTAGTATCCTACCATTCCAGTGTTGTCCATAAGAATTAAGCAAAGTGTTTTCTTTGTTCCCAGTAGTCCAGTAGTCCAGCCATTGTTCTGTCAGTGTGGTGAGTGCAGAAGGGTATGCCTGACAGCTGGGAATGTCTATGGGACATTTGTGGATATTATGACACAAATCCATGGTTTGTGTCTTTTTGTGGTGGGCTTGTTACGTCCCCTACTCCCAGTAGTGTTCTCTGTGCTGTGTAGATGTCCTGTCTGTGTGTTTGTTCTGCTCTGTGTGTCTTTCGCTATACAGGTGCTGACAATCCTCATCAACCAATCATCACTTATCACTGACTCCTCCCCTTCGTTATCCAGTGCAGCTGAAGCCAATCATCATATCCCATCATGCCCTTCTGTTTGAGTATAAGTGTTTGTCTTGTATGGTAGCTGGTAGCTTACCAGGAGTTCATGCCATAGCTCTCTGTTGGCTCGTTTTGGTATATGTCTGTGGGCATACTTGAACAGCGTTGTGTGTATTAGACTGTGTTTGACTGTGGTTGTTAAGTATTAGTTTGTTAGAGTAATGGTATGCTAGTGTGTTTGGTAGTTTGTATGACAGAGTGAGTTTGACAGTTTGAATACTATGTCTATTGTTATTTAGAACTGCTGTATTGTATTATTGTTATTTGTGTACATTATTCATTTGCTTCCTTTTGTCTTTTCCCAGAGGGGGAGAGGAACACGTGGGAGTGTCAGGCAAGACGCCCATGGGCTTACACCACCCGTAGTGATAACTCCATTGTATATGTGCACTAGGTTAGATCTGAGCGCCCACTCCATGTATTTTTATAGGGCCCCTTGACCGTGTGCCAGATAGTTAAGTGTTGTGTTTCAGTGGGTTAGTTAGGTTAGGGGTGGGGTGTTCTATATTAGTTCTTTGCTTTGGTTCCGCTCAGCCTCTCCTCCCTAACTATTATTTAATTTTACCGTGGCCTAATAAACTCCTTTGTAAAACGGTACACTCTTGTTTCTGTGTCCTTGCTTGCACCCACGACCCCATACCCCTTTCTCTGACCACTTGGGCAGCGAGGTGTGGCATCCCACTCCCCTCCTGGGGAGGCAGTACGTACCACAGACCCTCCCTGGGTCAGGCCGTTGCTCCAAACTGGATGAAAAAAACAGGAGGAAACTGGTCAGGGAGGCTACCAAGAGGCCTACAGCAACTCTGAAGCGGTTGCAGGAATTCATGACAAAGAGTGGTCATTGTGTGCATGTGACAACAATATCACAAATTCTCCACAAATGTTGGTTGTATGGGAGGGTTGCAAGAAAAAAGCCACTCCGCAACAAAGGCCACATGCAGACATGACTGAGCTTTGCCAAAACACACCTTGAAGATTCTAAGGCCACGTGGAAAAAGGTGTTATGGTCAGATGAGACTAAAATGGAAATGTATGGCCTCATGCCAAGCAATATGTCTGACGAAAATCCAATACATCTCACTATCTAAATAACACCATTCCTACAGTAAAGCATGGAGGTGGTAATATCATGTTATGAGGTTGATTCTCTGCACCAGGGACTGGATAGAAGGAACAATGGATGTGGCAAAATACTGTCAAATTCTTGAGGAAAACCTGCTGCTCTCTGCCAGAAAGTTGTCAATGGGAAGAAGATTTACCTTCCAACATGACAATGACCAAAAGCACACAGCAAAACTGACCACACAGTGGTTGAAGGAGAAAAATGTTAATGTCCTTGCATGGCCAAGTCAGAGCCCAGACTTAAAACCCATTGAAAATTGGTAAAAGGACTTGAAGACAGCAGTCCTCGAAAGGTCACCATCAAATTTAACTGAACTTGAGCATTTCTGCAAAGAAGAGTGGTCAAATACAGCAATGTCTAGATGTGCAAAGTTAGTAGAGACATATCCCAACAGACTAAAGGCTGTAATTAAAGCAAAAGATGGTTCAACAAAATACTGAAACAAATGGGTGATCCTTTTTCTAACTCAGTGATTATGTTTTTATTTTTATTTTTCTTCTGACATGTTGGTGTTATATCTTTCACTTGGATGTTTTAAGTTGCATTGAGTAAATACAGCTGAATGGAACAAAAACTGTGTCTGTCTTCATTTCAGGCTGCAAAGCAACAACATGTGATTATTTTACAGGGGAGTGATTCTATTCTATACCCACTGTACATTTACATGTCATGAGGTTCTGTGTGCATCACAATGCTGATGTGTACATTACTAACCTCCACATATTCACACCGCAGGTTTTTCACTCTCTCAAAATTCCTTTCAAATGGCACTCAGTAGAGTTGTTTCATCTGTACTTCATGTTTTTAAGGATTCTCCCCAGTGTTGATAGAGACCTGATGGACATTGTTTAAAACTGTGTGGTCATTAAAGAAGTTTGTTTGAATTTGTCTAAGGCATATTGAATGGTTGGCTAAAACCATGTTTACGATGGTTGTCTCTTGTTTCCTGAATAGGGAGCTCCTTCCTCCTTGGCGTCCTCGACCCACAATCCTATGTAGAACAGGAGCGTGAATACAGGGCATTCTTTCAAACATGGAATGTGCACCAAAGAGTACTGATATAGTTTATATAGTAGGTTACATTGTACAGATTTGTCTGTAGACAGTAGGTTTTCGTTCTTCCTGTGATCTTGTCAAAATGTCTGAATCACTGAAGCAACAGTTTGTCTAACTTCTCTCAATGTCAATCCATGGTATACAACATGGTCAACCAAGGTTGCTCGTATCTCATCTGACAAATGTTGTTCTCATCTACTTTGTCCACGTCCTCCTCCAGGTCTACCAGGTCTAATCTGTTAGCACCCTCACCTATCTTTTATCCTATATGGCCTATTGTTACGGACAGGGCCCGTAAACCACATTTGCCTAGGAGGCTCACACGGACTGTTGATCATAGTGTAACCAACCTGGCCAGATCTGTTGACAATGATCTTGGTATAATACATTTTCCTTTGGACTGCTTAATATACGATCACTTTCCACTAAAGGACCCCTGGTGTACGATCTGCTGTCTGACTGTAAATTTGATTTTCTCTGTTTAACTGAGACATGGAAGAAACTGGATGACTTTTTTAATCTAAACCAGTCTGTCCCCCCTGGATATGGTTATGTTTGTAGATCCCGTGATACGGGCCGGGGAGGGGGGCTAGCAATACTTTATAAAGAGAAATTAAAGGTATCTCAGTTAACTTTGACTACATATTCTTCTTTTGAATTAATTACCTCAAAAATTTATGCTGGGTGATTTTAACGTTCATGTAGATAATGTCAGTAATGCATCTACAAATGCATTTTTATCATGTTTGGACTGCTTTGGTATGCATAAATTTAACACACTGCCCACTCATAGTAAGGGGCATACTCTTGATCTTGTTTGCTGCTCTGGTATAACACCTTATAATTGTACTGTTTCTGATCTGACCATATCAGATCACATCCTGGTGTCTTTTTGTGCCCAACTGGCAGGTTTTAAGGTAACCCACTGTCGCCCAATCACATTTAGGAATATCAAGAATATTGATGTGCCTACTCTTGCTGATGAACTTGCCATTTTCACTAGTAAATGTGATGTCTCTACTGTTGATGAACCGGTCACATATTATAATGATGGACTGAACATGATTTTAGATGAATTTGTACCTAAAAGAACTGGAAATTTTTCATTTGCATATTTAGCCCCTTGGTTTACACTTGAACTGCGTGAACTTAAAACTAAAGGCCGTAAGTTAGAGCGGTTGTACACTAGGTCTGGCCTTACAGTTCATAAAGAAATGTATGCTGAACAAAAACTACAAAAATGCACTGTCCAAAGCTAAATCTGATTATTACTCCAACATAATTGGAGTTAGCAATGGGAACTCCAGATCTCTCTTCTTGGTGGTAAACAATCTTTTGCAACCTCCTAAATCTTTGCCATCTGATTAGTATTCCACTGATTTATGTGATCGCTTTTTGACTGTTTTTGCATCGAAGGTTGAAAATGTACATCAGCAATTACTTACTGCTACTTTCCATAATAACTCATGTCAATCTATCAATCTCACACCTCCGCATTCTTTTCTTTCTAACTTTACACTACCAACTAGACTACCAACATTCAGAGATAATGGGTCTGATAGATAAATCGAAATCCTCGACTTGTCAGTTAGACCCTCTACCAACTCCTTTAGTGAAAGCTTGTCTACCTGCCCTGTTGCCATTGATTACTAAAATTGTTTATGCTTCACTTGTATTATTACTCCCATACTTAAGAAACCAGGGGGTGATCCATTAAATTTGGATAATTTTTGTCCAATATCAAATTTACCATTTATCTCTAAAGTAGTGGAAAAGTGTATTGCAGTTCAAGTTCATGAACATCTTTCCAATAGTATCTTGTATGAACAGTTCCAATCTGGTTTTCTTCCCCACCATAGCACTGAGACTGCTCTTGTTAGAATAACCAACGATCTACTGCTGGCAGCTGACTCTGGGCTATTAACTGTACTTGTCCTTCTTGATTTGAGCGCTGCCTTTGATACTGCCTCACATAAGATACTTCTTGACAGGTTAGCTTCTATTGGGATTACTGGCACTGCTTAGTCTTGGTTTAGATCATATCAGTCTGGACGCAGTCAGCATATTCAATTGAAAGGATTCAGTTTAAGAACATCTACAGTTACCACTGGTGTTCCCCAGGGTTCTCTTTTAGGCCCGCTTCTTTTTATTATATTTATGCTCCCGCTTGGTTATATTCTGAGGAAGTATGGTGTACATTTTCACTGTTATGCAGATGACACCCAACTTTACATGTCTGCCAAACCCACTGGTTCTTTTTCTACCCCATCTTTGTCCAGCTATCTAGCTGACATTAAAGATTGTCTTTCAGCTAACTTCTTGAAACTAAATGGCAACAAAACTGAGGTTTTACTGGTTGGCACTAGATCTGTTATATCTAAATGTAATAGTTTTTCTTTGTACATTGACAATAATACAATCTGTTCTTCCACACAGGTTAAGAGTCTTGGTGTCATCATGGATAGCACACTATCCTTTGAAAGTCAAATTAATAATATCACGTGGATTGCATACTTCCACTTAAACATTAACACACGACAGACTGTGCGTTGCCAGGGAATAACCGCACACCTCAGCAGTGTAGCAAGCCACGAGGCTGTGGTGTGTGGTTATTCCCTGGCAACGCACAGTCTGGAGTGTGTTGATGCACTTATAAATTGGTTGCCAAATTTTTTATTTGTGAAAATTAATGTTTTAATTAGTATTTTTAGCGAAAGAAAATGGTTACGAGGCGTGCGGTTATCGTGAAACATTAACGTACCCCCCACCACTCCTTTTACTGTTGCCATGTTACTACGCCACAAATCAAGTATAGTTCCTATAAAACTGATAATTTAAAACGTTTATAACAAGGTCTGAACACTTATGTACAGTTTAATTTAATTTAAATGGCTTTGTTAGCCAGTTTGCTGTAGTGATGCATTTTTAATGCTATTCAAATGTTTAGGTGATACAGCCTTACTGTCAACATCAATCAGCCTGCTACAGCTACTGTACTGATGACACTATAGTTAACACAGTCAAGCCAACATCTGTGCAGTTTTGCATTGCAAGTACGTTTCTTTAAATTTAGTTTCTGGACATTTCTATACATCCATCAAAAGCCACATTGTGCAATCTTGTCTGGAAACGAAACGTTATGAAAAAGGACTTCCATGTATTATGCAGGTGCTTTCATTAACAGGCTATAATTAATAAAACTATTAATTAGTATTCATTCCCGGTTATTAGATAGTACACATACTGAAGTAATTTATTAACTGCTGTACTGCAGTTACGTTGTAGTCTTAAGTATTTGACCAACTGGTAGCTTATATTTTATGAGGTGTCAAGGATTATTAACTGTCTGTGCGTAAAAGTGTTATACTCTGCGGCTTGAAGTAGATGGTAGTTTCCAAAATATCAACGTATTTATAAATGGTAAATTCTAAATATTCGATCCTTTCTAGATTTCTCTCTGCTGTTAATTTTAAATTCTGATCTTATGAGTTAAGAGCAAAAAACTGCGTAATATCTGTTCCATTTCATAGGATATCATATTTTTCAAGGAACAACCTGATGGTGATATAGATTTTTTCATTATTGATTTTTTCATAATCATAAATATATCTTCCAGTGCCCCCTGAAGATTGGCATAGTTTGGGCTATAGGTGTAACAAATTTCTACTAGTTAATAAAATGTTTGCTTATGTTTATGTTTGCATACTTGGTTTAAACACCTTTCTGTACATTACCTTGGAAAAATTAACTCATTGCGACATCCACTATAAGGTTTGCACAGAACGTCAGTGTTTATACCTAAATCTTTTAGGCTATAAACTGTTCACTTGACACAGTCGTCCGCTGTCAAATTGGAATATTCATTTCAGGGTATTTCCCAGAATTCAGGCCTATTTCTGTCCACACAATGTAATTCTATTAAAAACAAATTAAATCTAATAAATTTTAGCACCACTAATTAGTATAAACAAAAACAAGCCTAGACTTATTTTATGGTTGCTCTTACTAATATTTTTAACATATTTTATTGGTGTTTTGTGGTACAATATTTGTGTTTTGGTGTTGTCCGCCACCAGAGTTTTCACATGTCGTGCCATATCTCAAACATTATTTATCACAAATTATTAAAAAGAAATATGCATATCCATTAAATGTTACCTGAACTAATAAAGTTAATGTGCAGATATAGCATGCATATGCATTTTGTACTTTATTTTACTTAATTTCTACCTGTCCCATGGTTTAGCCGTCATTACCAACACGCTCTGCATAAAGGCACTTTCCTACAGTTTTTTCATCAAAAGTGTATTTGGCAGTCATGGTAACCTAATTTCATAGTGGAGCACATGGATTTCAAGCTGCAAAACTGATGCCTTTATGTCCATAAGAGTAAGTAAATCTACTCTTTATTCTTCATGTTGAGCATGTACACTTATTACACGTCATTACCATATGTGTTGTATTTCTGTATTTGTGAAAATTTGGGGATTATTTTTATCACTTTAATAGTTAAAATGGTATACATTACATGTAGAAAGCTAGCTACACTTGCTTAATCATCATCTTTGCTAGTTAGGCTAGTTTTTT
>JACXGM010016214.1:0-20677 GCA_016801145.1 Umbra pygmaea | reverse complement strand
AGGCATCTACCATAAGCGATGCCTTAGGAAAACAAAGAACATCCTCAAAGACCACAGCCACCCAGGCCATGATCTTTTCTCACTACTGCCGTCTGGTAGACGTTACCGGAGCATCAAGGCACGGACCACCAGACTTAAAAACAGTTTCTTCCCACAGGCCATTCGGCTGCTCAACATGGAACACAGACACTGATCGCAATCGTCAGTTGAGCACTAACACTCTCTGGTCACTTTATGCTCTCTACATCTGATGTAGCAGAATTCAAATGCACCTTAAAAGCAATTTTCCATGCCAAATCTATAATATTTACTACTTCTACTGTTGTACATTTCCCAGACCAATGCTCAGTACATAGCGTTTTATTATTATTATTACTATTGTCATTATTATTTTTCAAATTCTTATATTGTTGTAATTCTTGTTTATAAGCCCACTGCATAGAATAGCCGTGCCATGTCAAAATAAATTTCTCTGCATAGGATGATGTATGTTATTCAATGCATATGATAAATAAACAACTTTGACTTTGACTTTGACATTTTACTTAAGGCATACAATAACACACAATAGTAATTTATAATGCAATATAATACATTATGCTTTCATGTTATGATATATTATACACCACAAACATAGACACAATACATGTTTATAAAACATAATACACTAAATTGTGTTTTGGTGTAATACATAACTTTTGTAGTATTTTGATTATAGCCAAATCCTGTTTTTCTAAATCAGTATGTTTAGCATAGAACTTCCAGAATTGGTGTTAAACCAATAAAACCGGCTAAAACAACCCGCCAGAAAACATAACATGGGGTTTTATTTTTAAAAACACAGAAAAAGATCGAATGTTTAAATTTATGGTAACAATATTTAATCACAACAGATTATTATTTATTGTTTTATTTCACAGTAGAATGTATCAATTGTTTAAACTGAATTACAAGATATTTTATTTCAATGCGTTTCTAACAAAATAACAAAATAATTATTTCCTAATACTGTAGGTATGGTAGGCTACAGTCAAATGTGGATCATGTCATGTGGGACAGCCATGCAGAACAAGTAATGATGGATAGCTGGTTATTGTTGACTGACAGTTTCAGTGAAGTGGGGGAAAATGAGAATCTCAAAGCATGCCAAAACACCTGTTTAGTGAATGTTCCTTCAAGGTTTTTATCATTTTACCAGAACTGTTATTTATGCTTTGCTTAAAAGTTCTGATATTTTAATTTGCTAGCCCAAAACAATCGAATGCTATTGAAGATTTACTGTAGCCTATACATCCATAAATCTGTGTTTCCGAAGTCATGGAAACATGAAGCTTGTACGTTAACGAAAGTAAAAACAGTTTACTTTAACCTAACCTTAACCTCAACTTAACCCTAACCTTAATCTCCATAACCTTGCATGTTATGCCTGAACTGAATGTTCCCAAGTATCCTAAATTGTAACCGATTGTTGTATTCTTAAAAGTGTTTCCGTAGAACGGCCATTCAATACACACTTCACTGGGGGGAAGGGCAGCTGGGCTTCTCCTGCAGTCCAATATCATCTCCACTGTTAGAGTTGCTAGAAATGTTAAAAGGTACACCTGAGAAGTGGAAGTGCTTCAGTTCCATCAAGACCCGTTGACTCGTCTTGCATCATGACAGGTCTCATTCTGTGGCTGCGGTGTGAATCAGATGTGGGTATCTGATAGCTCTGGCAGTCAGTCTGGGTGTACTTATTTATACTTCAGTACAATCCGCTTCGGTCTCTCCTCTCACCGTTGCGCTCTCTCTCATCCACCCAATCCCTGTTTGGTATCTACCTCACTGCTCACCCCTCACCACCCGCTCTCTTCAGGCTCCACTGATCATCGGGCTCTATATCCCACCTTTTCTACAATGTTAAAACTCACCAGTCAATCTGCAGCCAATGGATATAGTCTAGACCTTCCTACTTTTAGAGAACAGGAAACAGGCAGTCACAGCTCACAGAGCCGTTTCTAAATTGACATTATATGTGTCTGGGTAATTGGCTCAGTATTAATGTGACATGTTGCCACACATATTGAATCTGCCCAAAAAAGTGTAATCTAAATTCATAGATAGGTTGAAGTGTATCCTGGTGTGTGGTTATGTAATCAGCATATGACAATTATCTCCTGAGGCGTACGTTGGCCTAGAGTACAGCTGAACAGTCCTTCAGTCGTTCCTTTAATATCCTCCTTGTGATCTTATTCACAAAAGATACCTCTCCTTTTACTGTATAACACTTCATCTCATATTTGCATCGAAATGTAAGTATTTTTTTAGCTTTATAAAATGTTTATATCTGCTTCCTAATAAACTATTAAGAAAAGGTTACTAACAAGAACCTTAAAAGAACTGGACATGGTTCTTCCAGGAACTAAAATGGTTCTATTGGGACAGACAAAGATCCCTTTTGGAACTCTTTGTGCATATCTTTCATATCTGCTTCACTACATCTCTTACAGGACAATACACCTATTACAATATATTAGCTTCATAATATACCTCTGACATCGGCTGATGGGTTCAATTTATTTAATTCTCACAGTTGTTGTGCTTGAAAAGAGAAAGGGAGTGTGTAAATCATAGAGCAGATATGGGGGGGTCAGTGGACCCATTTCAAATTCATGACAGGAAGCAATGTGAAGGCCGCATAGCAGAGATACTCAGACTGAGTTCAAATAAATTAGGTTGGTGCGACCTTGACGATGTTTATAAGGACGAAGATGAGGATGCATTATCCTTATCTGATGTCAACCCCTAATGTACAATCACACAACCAAGGCAATACACACACACAAATACCCACACGGACATCAATCATATTTACCTGGGCTCATTCCTTCAGTATCAAACGAGCCTTATAGTTCCAGGTCTGAGGTCCCGCTGTACAGACTTTCAAGTTTTGCTGTACTTCAGTTGGAAAACAGGATGGTGTCTGTTAGGTAAAACTCCCCTATCTGCCTGTATGGTTCACAGGAAGGTATGTAGCCCTCAAATCACAGACAGACTCTGCTATTTATTTACCTGAGGGTCTTTCTCTCTTCAAGTTTCTTCAGGTGCTGCACTTTGAAGTGCAGTGAGTAAACAGTACCAACACTTCAGAGTAGCAACACTTCAACACAGTGTTTTTCTCAGTTTGCTTCATTCCCCAAATTGAGCAGCATCTTTTTCACGTGGCGGTTAGGCGATTAGGCAAAGCCCCAAGGCCAAAACAGGGGGAAGTGTGTCCTTGTTATTCCCAGAAACATCTTGAATCGCAAATAGTACACTCTACTATAATTAACGGCCTACTTTTCAAGAAATGTCCCGGTTTAAAGTAGTGCACTACATGGAGAAACAGGCTGCCATTTGGGATGTGTACACTATCTTCCACTCCCTGAAGACGTGTTCTCTTTCATCAATTACTTTGAAAGGGATTCAAAGTGAAAGCAATGCAGTAGGAACTCAGCCTGACTCCTATGGATGTTGTCTAACACTGTCACCAGTTTGATATGATCTGAGAAACACGAAAACAAGTCTACTTATGTTGTGATGCAATTTTCGTGCATTTATGTCGGATGTATTTTCGTCTACACACATCAGCTTCGCAGAACCTTAATTTCAGGAAAACAAAATGTGTTTGAAATCAAATTTGATGCCAAGTGAAGACTGACAGGTTAGTGCTGTAGTTCAGGTTTGCCTATTATGAATATGGACTGTAACATGTAAATACAATAGAAATACAAACGCTCAATTAACAGGCAGCAGAATAATGGCACTGAAAAAGAACTTGCGTGAAAGGATTTAATGTGATTGATATGGTGTGTTCTGAAGAATAATACTGTCAAAATAATTGTCAGAATTGCGAAGTCATAGTATGGGGGGAGTATGGTAAAAATTGTGACATTCTTGAAATTTGCTTTACTGATTGCATCACATCATCTGACTAGCTAGTTAGCCCTGTTGTTTGCTATCCGCTTTCTATCCACATTTACTGTAGTACCATGGCTATTGTAAGCAGGTACATTTTAAATTATCACAGTGTGTGCTTAATCATTATTTAACCAGACAAGTTGACTAAGAATCAATTCAAATTTGGAGCAGCTAACTAGGAGCATTTAGGTTTAACTGCCCTTTTTATGGACAAAGCTAATGGTTGGTGGATTGAACCCGGGGCCTTAAGAACAGCTATAATAACATGACTAGGAAATACAACACTGTCACTAAAAAGGGACATAATCTTTAGGAGGTTAAAGCTTTCATCGATGCATGCTCAAAGTTCATAAGTTGGGTATGTAATCATGCACACTGGAAACCATTAACACACGACAGACTGTGCGTTGCCAGGGAATAACCGCACACCTCAGCAGTGTGAGAAGCCACGAGGCTGAAGGCCATTATGTAATGGTTGGCAACTATTTATTTAGCAAAAGAAAAGGGTCGCGAGGCACATGGTTATCATCTAACATTAACGTACCCCCCATCACTCCTCCTACTGTTGCCATGTTAGTACGCCACATAAAACAAGTAGTTCCTATAAGCTAGTTGTTTGACTCATTTATAACAAGGTCTGAACACATTTACATTTGTTTTTATTTGAATAAAATGGCACACGTTTACAAGTTTGCTTTAAATGCCTTTGATTACAATTTGTAATTGTTGGGTTGATACAGACTCGATCCTGTCAACATCAAACAATGCCTTATAGCCGACTGTACTGTTCGGTTAAAATAAGGCAGTACAAGCCAGCATCTGGGCAGTTGCTAGAGAAACAGCTGAGCAGTTAACTCATGTTGTTTTTCTGGAGACATTTAACTACATCCATTACAAGCCAGGATGCACAGTCTTGTCTGGAAATGAAGGATTGTGAATACGTGAGGTCATCATACACATACAGACAGGGCTCATGATCATTTACCTGGACTTTCTACAGTATGCCGAAGAAATCAAACTGTCCCACAATTTATCTCACGTGCAATTTCTACAAGTACTTTTTTGATTACCACACAAGATGCCTGTTTAGTTTTTGCAGACATATAATGACTGTGGGTTGCAGGACTAATAGAAACAACAACTTTGCAGAAAGAAGGACAACTTATCTAGCTAGTAGCAGTAGTCGATGACTTTGCAGGATCTCAGATGAGTGAATGCCACCTTCATGCAGTTCTCAGATCCGTGTTGCAAGCAACTCCAGATGTCTCCGGTTTTCAACAACACTTTATATCTTTTGAAAATCGGGGGACAGGTGATCTCATTGCTAGACATGCAGACACATGACTAACTATTCTTGACTTGGTGTTGCGATGGCATATAAGACTAGACATTTAGGCCAACGAACCAGCTACCAGTATGTTGGCTTATTACAGCCACTACATAATAGTTGCTTCATCATGAAAAAAACACTGTTACAAAATTGATGAGATTACTTAAAACAAGTGGCTGGCTAGCATGTCTACATCAGCTACAATATTTTTGTGGTGAGTGAATTTTTAAATAATTTTTATTTTGTAGATGGTCTTATGTGGAAGTTGGTGTTGGGACTTGAAGTGAGAGGAATTGTCCGCCATGTTTTTATTTTGGTCAGCTCCAGGAGATTTTTAAAAATTATTAAAAAATTCACTTGGTGTAGTGAAACCTGAGTGATTAGGCAACATTCTAAGTGTGGATATCATGGAATTGATAAAGGTTTGGAAGCCAATTTTATCCAATCAAATTGCAGATGTCTCCGAATCTGTTTTATAACATGTTTTATTTAGCATTTTTAGTGTGTTACACCTTATTAAAAGGACAACTGTATTAAAGGACAACTGTCTGATATCTAAGTAATAACAAAATCGCTACCTTTTAAGTAAAGCTTATATAGCAGGTGGCATGAGATCTGCATGAGATTAACTGGCAAATTGCACACACATAAATAACAGTCCCTGAAATTATATATTTTTTAATTAATCAAAAACAAAATATACGGTACTGTTTACGTCCCATAATGATTGGGTAGCCTTCTTGCCTTTGCTATTTTTCAAACTCACCTTTAAAAATAAAAAGATCCTGTGGGTCATGCCAACACAGATACAAAGCCTGTTTGATAGACAGCAGGGTTGTTTGGCAGGCCAATTTGAGGTTAGTGGTCTAAATCATCAGGTTTCTCACCAAGCCAACTTCCCTCTGGGAGGCTTTGAACTGATTGTGTCTCTGAACTGAACCTGCCAGGCTTTTGGACCACCTAAATGAGCTCCTGTGGCGGGCTCAGACCAACTCCTGGAGCTCTGCTCTCGCTGGCTGACTGGCTGACTGCTACCTGCTGTTAGTAAATTGCTAAATTGGTCTGTCTGTCAAACAGTACGATAAAGTAAGCCTCGGATCACATCACTAACTAATGTCAGGCTCAAACAATTGCACAGACCTGTGTTGAAAAATAACATCTGTATTCCTTCAATACATTTGAGCGAGCCTGCCTGGAATATGAAAAGATTTTAGATTTGCACTAGATTTGGACTTTATAGAATTGGTTCAGTTGCATCAGACACGCTCAAACAATCAACATTGTAAATTAATCCAAGTATTCACTCTTAAACCACATAATATCTTGTTTTGAATACCAAGGATTTGTGACCTGTCATTGAAAAAATACAGATGGTGAGCAATGTCACCCTGTCATTCTCTCTCTTCCTCCTATTGGTCAAACAGAAAGAAGAAGTGTCTCTACGGTAACAATAACAACATCTGCTTGACGACAGTAAAAACCACAATAACCCAGGTGTCACAGCACAAAATAATCCTGAATGTCAAATTACATTTATCTGAACATTATACTGTATTATGTGTAGAATGAGAGAGTGGAACGTTAACTTTTAATGTCCCTCATCAATCATAATTTTTACCTGAGACATGATCAGTCACTTTGCCCAAATGCTCTGGACCATAGATGGATTAATATGTGTAATCTAGGAACTAATGTCCTTTCCTCCTATTTTCTCACAGCCTGGCTATTTATCATAGCTCACAACAAGAAATATCTGATTCTTCCAACCCAGTGAAGTGATACAGAGAAGATCTGTTTTCTGTCAGTCCGTCAAAGATAAATGGCAGTATGTACTCTGAGATATCACATCTCAAATCCCATTCACCAAACTCCTCTCAACTAATGATACACAAAATGAATTCTTCTCCAAAAACAAATTTTATATGGAAAAGAAAAATCACATTTTATTAAAGAAACACAATTTATTGTTGTCCCCAATGTGTATATGTTACGTTTTGTATGTCGGGTTGTTGAGGAGAGAGACTCAAACCAGGCAAGAGAGGGTTGTTGGTTGTTTTATTTACTCAATCCGGTCCAAGAACATATACACGACCCGTTGCAGTGTACGCCTTCATGCGAGTGCACATACGAATATATAAATGTCGCTCTTTAGAACAGCGGCATGACACTGAGTGCTAAACAGAAATACAACGTACGCAATTACTTCCAAACAACAAGGGACTCACTTCTCACCAGGGCCGTCGCTAGTGGGGTGAAAGGTGGTGACAATTATATGGGCCCCCCCACTGCACAGGGGGCCCCACAAAATCCAGCAGTTATTCTGTATAGGCCCCTGTTACGTGAATAATTCTAATATTTATATTAGTTCTATGCCTGAAATTTTAATGAAAACCACAGAAAGATGCAATTTGATTAAAGAAGCTTTCCAAATATCTGCTCCTCTCCCCTCCCTAAAATGGTTTAGTCAGATCCGAAGTATAATTATTCAGTTAGTGACTAACATTAGATGGACTAGAGCCAATGAAGTTGTAGGTCCCACCCAACTTGTGAACAGAACCAATCAGAGTTGAAGCGGCAGCTGAAGTTAACTATGAACTTGGTGGAAGAGCAGGAGACTGACTGATTGAAAATGTCAGGGAAAGGAAAGCATAAATCAGGGTACCAGAAACGTCATGAAAAGAAGAAG
Organism: Umbra pygmaea; assembly: GCA_016801145.1. NCBI lineage: Eukaryota > Metazoa > Chordata > Actinopteri > Esociformes > Umbridae > Umbra > Umbra pygmaea. Next base: position 12,722 of record JACXGM010016214.1, on the reverse strand, counting down.
AGGTAGGCCAGGACATTTGCTGTATCCCAGTCGATCAAGACGTTCTTTAAGACAGGTTAGTGTATTGTAATGTATTTCGCTGCCCAAATAGGAAATATACCGTCTACACTTTTCATTACCAGGGCGCAGCGAAATCGACTGATGATTACGTGGTCAAAATCCCATCTTTATTATGCTATTGTGAATAGAGTTGGTAAATAAAACACACAACAAAAATTAACACGAGTCATGACGCATTATGCACCTGCCAGATGTTGATGTATTATATTAGTCAAGAAAACACAAATACAGCAAACCGCTCTTAGATGGATACATTTATTAGATTTATATAAAGATATATAACGCAGTTCCATATATAATCTCTATTAAAAAATAAGACAATGAGTCATTATAGTGGTTGTATTTATTTTTTTACATTTGACTGGAATTTTTTTTTTTTTTTTTTTTTTCCTTTTTTTTGGGGATGACTGCATTCTTGTCAATTTCTTAACGTTTACTTTTTGATTTATGAATTATCACAGACTGTTGGGAAAACTATTATATTGCTGGTCGTTTTTTAAATTGGTTTTATAACTTAACAATGTTTTTTGTTGGTTTTTATTAGTTGTAATATTTATATACAGTCGTATGGAAAAGTTTATGCATCCCTGACTCATTTCCATGATTTTTATTTATAAATAATTGTGTGTTTGGATCAGCAATTTTTTTTTGATCTATCAAATAATTGAAGGAAACTGTAATATTTCAGTAGTAAAGTTAGGTTTATTGGATGAACCGAAAATGTGCAATATGCCTCAAAATGAACTTAGACAGGTGCATAAATTTGGGCACCCCAACAGAAATATCATATCAATATTTAGTTGAGCCTTTAGCAGAATTAATAGCCTCTAGATGCTTCCTATAGCCTGTAATGAGTGTCTGGATTCTGGATGAAGGTTATTTGGACCATTCCTCTTTACAAAACATCTCCAGTTCAGTTAGGTTTAATGGTTGCTGAGCATGGACAGCCCGCTTCTAATCACCCCACAGATTTTCAATGATATTCAGGTCTGAGGACTGGGATGGCCATGGAACATTGTACTTGTTTCTCTGCGTAAATGCCAGAGTAGATTTTGAGCAGTGTTTTGGGTTGTTGTCTTGTTGAAATATCCAGCCTCGGCATAACTTCAACTTTGTAACTGATTCCTCTACATTGTTATCAAGTATCTGAGATATTGAGTGGAATCCATGCGACCCTCAACTTTAACAAGATTCCCAGTACTGACACTGTCCACACAGCCCCACAGCATGATGGAATCTCCACCAAATTTTACTGTGGGTAGCAAGTGTTTGTCTTGAAATGCTGTGTTTCAAGACAAACACTTGCTACCCACAGTAAAATTTGCTCACTCAACAAGGAAATCTGTTAAAATTTGGTGAGAATTGCACTGGAACTTGAGCCAGACAACCCAAACCCAACTTGCGGATATTCCACGGGCCCTAGCGCCGTCTCAAATCACATACATAAAAACACGAGCCTCTAATACCACATCACAGCTAAAGTGCACTAATGATGTACTATTTTCAAAGTGCTACAGAAAAAAGACTTAAATATCAATATTGAACAACATCCCATTGTCTCAAGCCTAGAATAAAACAGAAAAGAGAGCATGAATAATAACTGAGTCTGGCTGGCTTTAATTTAAGATTTTAGAATCTTTGAGCTCTTCATGACTCTCTTTTTTTCTGCAGCTGAATTGAACATATCGCCCAAGTAGATCTGAATCAACGATTTCATTAATTCGAAATGTCAACCAAAAAAATAAATAAACAACACAGAAATAAATTGTCTATTTTATCAAACCAACATTGACACTTTAAATCGAATGTAAAAAATTTATTTTCTGGTTAAATACTATGAAGCCTCTCCGAATTAGCATTGGCTCATGACCCTGTGAGAACCAGTTGTCTTAGAGCTGCAAAAAAGGACTCCTGAATGTTTCTTCGCTGCCACTCCCTGACAAGGCACACCATCTTCCATTCAAGCCTCGTCAGGGGAATTATAAAGAAACCAATTATGCATTCAACTGCCAAAAACCTGCTGTCATGAGCAATGCATTGAAACCTAGAACACTGAAATGTACGTATGCTATGCTGTAACTGCAGGGAAAATCATGAACTGTTAAATTCAGGTATTTGAATGTTTTCCTTTCAAGGCTCCATAATTAGCCAGAAATGTACTTAACATCATCAATGTCAATTGATGCTCCAGAGGGTGAACACAGACATTTCTATTAATAGCTTGCGAACCTTACTTGTTAGAAACAATTGACATCATCTGAAAGAACAAGTTCCGCTGAAAGGAAAGACGGGTGATTTGTTCAACTGGGTTCATCACAGCCTTATAGAGCAACTCTCAAATGTGAGTACCTCTAGCCGTCTTCATGGTATTTAAGAAAACTATCAGACAGGAAGCAGGAAGTAAACATTAAACTTTTTAAGTTTCATTTAATGGAAAAAATACAATATAGATGCTAACTGAAGCAAGTACTGTACAGTAGATTACCCTTACAAATTAGTACTCATTCCATATTGTTTTGATGCAACTTGAAGGCTATTTATGTTAGTTGATGATAGTATTTAGTTCCAATTTCATAACGGAATTAGCCTAAAATGGTAAAATGGCAACTATGAAATGAACTGAATAATAATGGGCAATAGACTCGTTTGAATGGATCTTTATGTATACATACACTTACTGTGTGCATTCAGCAATGAAACAGTAAATAAGGTAAAAACAGAGCTGAAATCCGTTAAGAAATCCCGCCTAGGGCACCAAAATTGCCAGAGCCGGCCCTGCATTCATCATTTACACCATATATTAGTTGAATATAGATCTGAGATCAAGGTAATAAAGGTTGCACAACTTAGCAATGAAGATTACAATAAAGTAACACATCTGCAATGGGGTAGGACAGCCTGCACTAAAACAGGTACATTTGGGGTGGGGATAATGGTTTATCAAAAGCATATGGGCGAAATAGTGAAAATATGTACATCTGTGTTTTATTTACTTATTTGTATCTCCCCCAACAATGTTACGTTCCTTCTCAATACCTGGGGACATCCCTTTATGGATTTTACAGAGTTGATTATTATGTTTTACATGCATTCTCTACAATAACAAAATAAATATTTTTCTTTGGCTCTACATTATGTGACAATATGCATGAAATTCAATGTCCCAAAAGGTTTGTTTTTACTTGTTCATCTTGTAGCCAAGAGTCTTCTGAATCAAAAACTATTAAGCACTTCACTGTAAGATAAAGGATGACCTTTTTAGATGCCAAAATATCAACATAGTTCCAGGTGGACTTTAAATAAACCAACCTTTAAGGGTTAAAGCTACCGTCTACGAATAAGTATTTTTTAGGCCCCACATTTTAGTTTGGATGTCATATATTGTTTATACTATATGCACAATCTAAGTAGAATCATTGTCTTACCTCGGTTAGCTTGAAACATAACTGTGTTTCTCACTGCCATGGCAGCCATTCCCTCAAAGCCAGCCTCAGGCAGGAAATCCCCAGCAAAATACAGGGAATCCACAGCTGTGTCATATGGTTTACAAAAAAAAAGGAAGAATGTTTGCCAGATCTGTCAATCAAACCAGACCAGATCTGTCAATCAAACCAGAGCTGTACAGTGATGACTAATGAGGTCGCCGGGCCGACTCAACCTCTAGACACAGTAGAAGAAGAAAGAAGATGTGAATCTAGACACAGTAGAAGAAGAAAGAAGATGTGAATCTAGACACAGTAGAAGAAGAAAGAAGTTATGAATCTAGACACAGTAGAAGAAGAAAGAAGTTATGAATCTAGACACAGTAGAAGAAGAAAGAAGTTATGAATCTAGACACAGTAGAAGAAGAAAGAAGTTATGAATCTAGACAGGTCAGGGAAAAAAAGCACCATGCAGGGACCTGTTTTTATCCCAACAGCACCTATATTCACATTCTAAATAGACTAATATATCCTATTATTGTGGAAGGCATCTTTAAGGATTCATCGAAATTAATGGATTAATCCATCTAAACTTCTGTTATCCTCACCCACAGTGCATCATCCCTCCTGTCATCCATCAGCCCCTGTTATCCCCACCCAGAGGTCATCATCCCTGCTTTCATCCATCTGTTATCCCCACCGACAGTGCCTCCTCCCTCTTCAATGCATTTTAATGCTTCCCAGTGAACAGGTCCCCGTGTGTTTATAAAGTTTTATTTAAGTTGCTACACAGACATTCCTGACGCAATGCATACATAGCTCCAATAAACTCCTTGCTGTGGTTTAGTTGTTGAAGCAACTCAGCTGAATAGACTCAAAACCCGGTCAAATAAGCACATTCCCCAAGCAGGGGTTTTAGTTGGTGAAGCGGAGCAGCGATGTTAAAGATCCCTGGATGTATTATAAATGTATGCTCTGGTGCTGTATATTGAATCAATGTCTCTCTTCCCCAGAGCTTCTAGGCAAAGCTCTTTTTGTCTATTTGAAGAAAACTCTGTTGATAATCACACACACACACACGCGCGCACACGCACACACACACACACACACACACACACACAAACATACTGTAAAGTCATGTAGTACTTAAACCAGACTATTGTTTATGTCTCATCAGAACCAGTAATTTATTCCTCTTGATGATGGTGTGCATTTATTAGCCATGAAACTGCGGAACCTCATCTACTCTGACAACAATATTACTAACGATAAATCAAATATCTGTTTTATAGGGTGACTGTTTTTACTGTCAGCAAACCTTTTACACTGTATCTACAAACACAAGTGCATAGAAGACAATAGTGCAATTAATACAGTATTTACAGTGTCCAGAAGAGAGACAGGGAGTTCAGACAGGTTAGATGTTTAGGGCCCTGGTTGGTGTTCCTTCACCAATAAACAAAAAAAAGATAAAGGCAAAAAATGTAATCCCAAAGGCAGAGCTGATCCACAGTGGGAGTAATCTATGCTCAGATGGTATCAGCGCTCTGGAAGTATCAGCGCTCTGGAGGAATTAGCGCTCTGGAGGTATCAGCGCTCTGGAGGTATCAGCGCTCTGGAGGTATCAGCGCTCTGGAGGTATCAGCGCTCTGGAGGTATCAGCGCTCTGGAGGTATCAGCGCTCTGGAGGTATCAGCGCTCTGGGGGTATCAGCGCTCTGGGGGTATCAGTGCCCTGGGGTATCAGTGCCCTGGGGTATCAGTGGTCTGCGGGTATCAGTGCTCTGCGGGTATCAGTGCTCTGGGGGTATCAGTGCTCTGGGGGTATCAGTGCCCTGGGGTATCAGTGGTCTGGTGGTATCAGTGCTCAGCGGTATTAGAGCTCTGGTGGTATCAGTGCCCTGGGGTATCAGTGCTCAGGGGGTATCAGTGCTCTGGTGGTATCAGTGCTCTGGTGGTATCAGTGCTCTGGTGGTATCAGTCCCACTCTCCTCCTCCCAGTTCTGGGCTACTGGGGCTCATTTGTCCTTTCCCTGACAAGGCTTGATTGTAAGCAGATGTGCCTCATCAGGGGGTGGCACCTGAGTAGTGGTGCGGGGCGGCAGTGGCTCAGTGGGTCAAGTAGGTTGTCTAGCAATCGGAAGGTTGGTGGTTCGATCCCCGCGTCCTCCTGACCAAGTGTCGAGGTGTCCATGAGCAAGACACCTAACCCCATCTGCTCCCGACGAGCTGGCTGGCGCCTTGCATGGCTGACACCGCCGTTGGTGTATGAATGCGTGAATGAATGGGTGAGTGTGAGGCAATGTAAAGCGCTTTGGAGGCCATTGTTGGTCAGAAAAAGCGCTATATAAATGCAGTCCATTAGTGTTCAATATCCCCATTTTGCAGCTCTGGGCCAGGTGCTTCTCACTGTGGTGGTGTTGTGACTATATAATGTGTATATATCTCTTTCTTTATGTCATATCCAATTCCTGTGACCCTGCCTTGTCATCATCTTCTCAGCAGGTGGGGTAGGATGGAGGGCGATCATGGGGTAGGATGGAGGGCGATCACGAGTCATCAGATTTTTGTTACACTGCTACTCAACATGGAAGGCTTTAGTAAGTAGATGCGTGGAAGAATGACATTCACCAACTTAACTTCTGTGATTGAACTCCCAGGTGCTCCATCTGCACACAAGGAGTCGCTGGAGAGCAAATTGGCAAGGTACGTTGGTCCGACATTTCTATTCCCTTACACTGGGCAGCACTGTACCAAATTGCGCCCCACCCTGCTGAAGCTCTGGGCATAGTCGAAAATGCTGTGACACTTGTTGAACCCTTGCCACCTCAGGGATAGTTGTCCCGCAAATCAGTGACTCAGCCCACTGTATAGCCACGTGAAGGCACAGGGGGCATTTTTTAAAATGCAAATCCTATCTACAGCAGAAATATGTTGTGCAATTACTATAACATTTTTTTGATTTTCTTATCCTTCAAAGGGGAACAATGACTTTCATGGCGTTGTTGAAGGAATACAACAAATGAGAAATCAAACAGTGTTTATGATGAACACTTTTTACTAAATAATATAGCCACTATGGTGGATTTAAATGTTTTGTGCAGTATTTTTATGGGAATCTGCAGATATTATACAATGGGCTGAATTAGACAATGTTCTGCAATTTCAATATAACGCTTAGCAGTGTTGAGAAGAGTTAATTTTATGATTACTTTTCAGTTACTTGCTGAGTTCACTAGTTTTGGGAAATCCCTAATTAAGACAAAATGATCAGGTAAATGAAAGTCATATCTTACTGGTGACCATGATTGATATTTTCTTTACTCTTTCTATTTGTTTTATAGGTCACTGTTAATGTATGACCTCCATTTACCTGATCATTTTGTCTTAATTAGGGACTTCCCAAAACGTGTGAACTCAACATGTAACTTGAAAGTAATCGTAAAAGTAACTTACCCAACACTGCTGATGAGTAGTGTAATGACCATTGAATTGGCATATGGATTGGGCATATAAAATGAAACAATCTGAATGCAACATAAAATGATTATGTCTTTAGGAGTGAAGGATTCTCCTATATGTCATGTGACCATGGCTAGGACCGGATTCTGCCGACCACTATTTTGGAATATGAAACTGACCATGAGGCTGACCTCATGGTCCCCATGGGGGCAGACATATTGGATGGGATGTAATGGGTATATAAGGGTTAACGAGGAGGTGAATGCGCTAGTTGTCATGGGAGAGCGGTGCATGGGAATCTGCGATGGCAACTCTGCTATTCTGAGGTGAATCAATAAAGTCTGTTCAATTATTCAAACTCTAAACCCCTAAGCATTTCTTGAATATGGAAGAATTTTTGCAGTGGCTATGATTATTATGCGACACATCACCAACAAGAGATAAAACACTTACAAACTTCTTCACACAACTCACAAACTGACATCCAACAATGAACAACACCATACTTAAACAAGACCAGAAGTACTAATGACTAAAGTGCCTTGTCCATGACCAGTGTTAAAAATGCTTTGTGCTGGCTGTGCCATTCATTTCCTATGGGGCAGTCTTTGCTCCCAACGTAGCACAGCTCTCCCCTGCGCTTAAAGTTAAAATATTTTCAACTTTGACCCTCGCCGACACTGACCTCCCGAAGTGCAACCAATGGCACTGCAGTATGTGTTGTAGTCATATACACGAAAAAAAAAGAAAGAAAGAGAACATAATTTATCTTTGTCAGAGTAGCCTGAACTACAATTTCACACTGAAACTCTAAAAAGATATGGAAAATAATTCATTGGCATTAAGTTATTTCTGTTAAAAAGCAACAACTACTTGCCTGCTAGCTATCCTGCTAGCTAGCTACAGTTCTATAGCTATAATAGAATGCGCCCGAGAGGAAGAAGTTGAACGCTGGTCACGGACAAGGCCCTTATGTGACCACAGCTAGAAATGGTTGAGAACAAAGACAAGGGATCTATTGGTTACATGGAATGATATGATAAAGTCAGCTGACCTGTGAAGCAGGGAAAGTAGTCTATAAACAAAACACATAGGGAGAAATCGAAAACACACAGGAACTTAATCATAATAATGAACAGGGGAGACACTGCACAAATGTTAGATCCCCAATGGAGACCGTGACAATGACGAATTTCTATAATTTGTTTATTTTCCTAAATGGCTTTAAGTAATTAATTGACTGTATTTTATCAGACTGTATCAAAAAGACATTTATTATAATTTCACACTTCCATAGTTAACCCAATATGCTATTGCAGTTTTATTTTCTCAGTCTGTTATTCTCTCCAGATTGAGAATAATCATTGATGAAGTGTGAAGTTAGAAAAAGAAGCATGCATTTTTTTGACAACTTCAATGCGCCCTCTCACCAAATGTCAAGAAGAGGGCGAGCTGACTTTTCCTCCTCGTTGGCAGAGGTGTCAGAAAATGTATGTTTTAAACCACGCAACTTATATGTATCATACAAAAACCAATTGGACTACTCGGTTTTTATGTTTTCTTTTTGAAGAAACATTAGTTCAATGATCCTTTTAACAAAGTTCTACTTTATCTCGTGCATTTGTCTGGACAGAGAAATAACCTACAGCCATAGCACTCACGCTACCTCTAAATTGCTCTCCCTGAGTGAGAGAGCTGCTTGAGGAGTAGAGTCAAATAATTTAGGAACAGACAAGTTATAGCATTTTGTCATTGTTTCCCTTTAAGGTAGAAGAAGGAAAGTATTCTGATTAAATTGTTTCTGGTAAAGTATTTGATTAGAGATTAACATTTGAATAATGTTACACCAGATTACATGTACGGTAATAAATTAAACTCCAAACCTGCTCATGGATATAGCAAGCCTTTTCAAATCCAGCCCTTGTAGCCAGTTCCACTCCATTTTTTAATTGAAACCCTTTAACCTGGGACTAATTTACTGTAGACCTGGTATACCAGATGGGTGCAATTATTGTTGAGGTAGAACAGAAAACAAGCAGGCTCCGGCCCTCGTAGGGCAAGAGTTGAATAGCCCGATTTTGGAGGAATACTTCACAGACATCTGGGACTCCCGGTGTTCATCTTAGAATACAGAGTAGCCTGAGTAGGGATTTTGAAGTGACATGAAACGCAGTGGAGCCAAAAGCTGAACTGTAATGTGTTGCAGCATCTTGTGGCCTGAAAATGAAAGTGAACCTAAGCTCCGGAACAGAGTGGCTTACAGTCCCATGCTGCAGGCACAGAAACAGGGAGGGAGGGAACGAACCAGGCAGTGAAGAATAGAAGTGTGGGGGGAGTATCTCCCTGGCCTGGGTGCATACTTACCTGAACAACATGTGATGCTTGCCCAGCTCACTGTAGATGCCCCCCTTACCATCAAATAGAGTGAATCACGTAGTTCACCAAATGAATCACTGGGTGTTTGAAAGTGTTGGCTGCAAGCGATCTATCTGTGCAAGCAGCTATTAAGCCAGAGAGCCTTAGATCTATCTCTGCCCATTTCTCTCTCTCTCTCTGATCATGGAAATGGAATTGACAAGGGGACTCCCAGAGGCACTGAACCAGCAGGCTTTCCGTGTGTCCCAATCTACTCCACTAATTTTGACCACAGACACTTTGGCCTCTTCGTAGGGGATAGGGAAGGGCTGTTCGGCACAACGGCCTTTTTATCTGATGACTTCAGCAGGTTAAGAAGCCGGTCAGCAGCACGATACATAATCTATTTCATTCAAGTCGGCTACGCAGCAGATTACAGTGCTGGGGCTTACGAGAGTATCAGGCGATAGGTTGCAGGGAAACGTTTCTTTTTTCATGAGGGGGGTGTCGGGTGAAACTGGCAGTAAGCGAGACGAGGATTATTCGCTGGTTGAGGATAGACAGGACAGGCTCAAGAGGTTTCAAAGAGAACCTCATAGAGTCTTTGTACAGGGTTTTTCAGGGTTAGGTACTGGGTACAGTGGTTTCAGTACTTCAATAAGCCTTTCATTCAGCAACTGTAGTTTCCTCTGTAGCATTACACATCTATCCTGTTTACCATTTGCACTTATATTTTTGACTATGTTTTTGAGCTGATTAATCACAATTTCCCCGATGGCAGTAATGTTAGCCCACAGAGTAAATTAATGTTTCCTAACGAATCATTTCATTCTTATTGTATGTGTTGTATATTAAATCAGATGACGAAATATGGAATTCATTGCAAACTTACATTTCTGCTTTAGCAATGAGTCTTGTCATGAAACACAGATTATATTAAAAAAATTCCAACATGATGTTTGTTCAACCAATGTCAACATACTACTCTACTTTTTTAAGGAGAAGTTATTATTAGACAATTTTCACATTATTAATTATACTATAGATCATCCATCACAGAGTTTTGAAACAGCGGTAGCCAGTAAATGCTATTTTAGCTCTTGGAATAACTTTATGAATATTTGTTTTTGTAGAAATTTTTTAAGGTCTCTAAATCTATCTAGGATTTGTAGAGCAACATTCCACATTAACGATAGGAGTAAGACTGGACTAGTCGGAAAGCCATGCTGGTATTTAGTAAAGAAGGAAAATAATTATGTTGAGAAACAGTAGGAGTAGGTTTTGATTTAATTATGTATGATGAGGACAACAGTCTTTACAGAGATGCAAGAACCAGATCTCTAAACTAACATCATCAGAACTTTGCTCACCAAGCTCCATATTTTAACTTTTATTTACAGAACTCAATTCACTCAGGCTGTCATTTACAAACACGTCTTACATCAAGCCACTTACCATCTCCGGGGACTGTTAATAAATAGAGTAAGCTTACTAATTAACCACTTAGAGAATAGGTGTGAATTTCTTCAATTAGTAACTGGGCTAATTAGTAAATGTATTCAGCTCTTTAAATAGACATGCTTATCTAACGAAGGATAAGGGGGCATGACTTAACTTGCTCTCTTATTAATTATAAGAAAAGCCTTGTGATTCGCATTTTGTCAAAGTTTTGTATCTGATTTTAAAGCTGGTGTTATTGGATGGACTCAAGTGTTTGTTTATGTACAAAAGTAACACACCACTATTCTTGGCCCCTCTTTCCTGACGTAGTTTTTCCTTTCTCCTTTCACAAATCTATCCCTCTCCATGGCAAGCTTTTTACTTGCAGACAGACATACAGACAGACAGACAGACAGACAGACAGACAGACAGACAGACAGACAGACAGACAGACAGACAGACAGACAGACAGACAGACAGACAGACAGACAGACAGACAGACAGACAGACAGACAGACATGGAGAGACAGGGAGACATATGGTTAATCATGCAGGCAGAGAGAGACAACGGTGGAAATACAGACAGAGAGACAGACAGGCAGACAGACAGAAGTATAGACAGACATTTGGAGAGACAGGCAGACACATGGATAAACAGACAGACAGCCGGAGAGAAAGACAAACAAAAAGAGAGAGGGTGGGGCCTGTTTATTAGTTCAACTAAAATGTGTGAAACTTGAATGAATGAACATCCATTTCTGTTCCCCCTTCACTTAACATATCTAAAATAGATTATCACACCATAGGCAAACACAGGTTGTAATATGAAAACCCTGTGCCACTGAAGTGATGTGAGAATATCCTTGGCAATATTTTGGAACCTTTAAAGAGTGCCTTTGGGCCACCCCACTATCAGCTTCTGATTGCTCACATATTTTAATCAAACATTGTCTGCATTCAGAGAAAGCAGAGACACTGATCTACATATTTCATTAAGCAGAGAGTGTTGAGATAAGTGTGTGCAGTGGTTGTACATAATTTAAACCAGTGTCCTCAGCCAGCCCTTAATTTGACCTTTCTGACGTTAGCACACTGTATGCGTCATCGCAGCTGGAACTGAATCTACAAAGGCTGCCGAGCTCCTACTGACACTGACTAGATCAAAAAGTCATTGTTGTTCTGATCTGAACATCTGTTCTATTGGCTAGCTTCCGGAACAAACCTGCTTCCGGAAACCTGAACTCAGATCCAGAACATTCCTGTTTAAGCGTGCCTGAAAAGGTGTCTTGAAAAAGATCAGTGGTCAACATTATTCTATTTGTTGAAATATATTGTCCCTACAAGCTATCTTATATGAGAATAGTAACTTGCGTTTTAAAACTGGTTAGATCCATGGTATTAAATGCCCTAGGGTGATAGGGTGGTCTGGGCAACTGTTTTAGATGGAAAGGGTTTCAATTCTTAGTCAAAGGTACACATGAAAGAAATATGATTTTGCTACTTTCCTTATTCCCCTGTGAACCTATGCTCTATCAGTGAGCCAACTGAAATACCAATCAGGATGAAATAGCTGGATACCATTCATGAGAGAACTGAACTCAAAAACTGAATGGGGATTTTATTATACCTAACCAATAGTAATGTTTTAGTTTTTCTGGATTGGTCTTTTGTGGATTGACTGTCTTTGTCGGTTCCATCTGGGATTGTGAATGTGGTGTGTATTTCCTTTTGTAAACAGCAGCTGTTTCGAAGGAATTATGTTTAAGCAAATGACCCAGGAGATGGAGTAGCTCTAGCTACCTCTATGCTTGTGAGTCTGTTCCAGTAGCTCTAGCTACCTCTATGCTTGTGAGTCTGTTCCAGTAGCTCTAGCTACCTCTATGCTTGTGAGTCTGTTCCAGTAGCTCTAGCTACCTCTATGCTTGTGAGTCTGTTCCAGTAGCTCTAGCTACCTCTATGCTTGTGAGTCTGTTCCAGTAGCTCT
>JACXGM010016213.1:0-20673 GCA_016801145.1 Umbra pygmaea | reverse complement strand
GTTCTCAGCAGGAAACCGATGGAGTGCCTACTCCAGGTAGGGAATGAGTCCTTACCCCAAGTGAAGGAGTTCAAATACCTTGGGGTCTTGTTCGCGAGTGAGGGAACAATGGAGCGGGAGATTGGTCAGAGAATCGGTGCAGCGGGGGCGGTATTACACTCATTATATCGCACCGTTGTGACGAAAAGAGAGCTGAGCCCGAAGGCAAAGCTCTCGATCTACCGGGCAGTTTTTGTTCCTACCCTCACCTATGGTCATGAAGGCTGGGTCATGACCGAAAGAACGAGATCCAGGGTACAAGCGGCCGAAATGGGTATCCTCAGGAGGGTGGCGGGCGTCTCCCTTAGAGGTAGGGTGAGAAGCTCAGTCATCCGTGAGGATCTCAGAGTAGAGCCGCTGCTCCTTTGCGTCGAAAGGAGCCAGTTGAGGTGGTTTGGGCATCTGGTAAGGATGCCCCCTGGGCGCCTCCCTAGGGAGGTGTTCCAGGCACGTCCAGCTGGGGGGAGGCCTCGAGGAAGACCCAGGACTAGGTGGCGGGATTATATCTCCAACCTGGCCTGGGAACGCCTCGGGATCCCCCAGTCGGAGCTGGTTAATGTGGCTCGGAAAAACATATAATAACTACATGTACTTAATAGTCGTGCTACTCGCTTCAAGCGTACCCTGCAATCTGCTAGTTCAGTGTTTGTTTGTTCTCGGACTGTTCAATCATTAAATCATCCTTAAATTAAAAAAAACATCTACCTGCCTGTGTCTCTCTCCTTCCACCATATAACCACACGTGACAGGGTGCTTGCACCAAATAGGTGCTGGAATAACTGAAGTCTGTTCGTGAACAAATCACAATCATTGCTCAAAGGATTTGCATATTTAGCTAATATGCATTCATTTAAGCAGGCAAAAATAGTAGGGACGTTGCCACTCTGGATTGCAGTACAGTGATATGCAGCAAAGTTTGCAGGATTAGATTGAAAGCAGGGTCTTTCTGCACCGTGAAATTACTGTCTTGGCATTATGTGTGTCCGAGTGATTTTACCTTGTGTTCTCAAATGCTCTGTCAGATTTAAAATGTGTGTCAGCAAAATTTAGCCATTAATCCTTTCAACAGCAGGGTGGTCACATTGACACAATGAATTTGTTTATTCATGCATTTTATTAAGATGTTTCACTAAAATAGCTCAAATTGATCGTAATTGTTTTTTTTAATCATAATAATCAGCCAATTAACTGGTATGTGCTTTTTTGGTCTCCCAATAATGGGTGTCAATGTCAGTGTTGAAAAATCATAATTGGCCAACCTCTAATTGGTACCCTTGCATTATATTCAAATAAGGCACCATTCACCCTGAAAAGTTTTTAAATAAAAATATATTTTCTCATCCATACATGCATTTATTTGGTTTGCAGTGGACAGAAAAAAGCTGAGAAAATAACTGAATTGTTGCTTATTGTAATAACTTGTAATACTATTTTAGTCAGCAGAATCACTTATCCAAGCTCAACATGGAATAGATTCAAGTCACACCATCCGTTGCTGTCTGAATGCAGACCCAGGAATGCCCCACTTCTAAGAGAGAAACACAAGACTAGAGTCCAAAATTAGTTTGGACAAGCCACCGTCCTTTTGGGAGAATGTGCTTTGGAGATACTAAACAAAAGTTGAGCTTTTTGCTAAATCACAAAAAAATGAAGCACACCATCTCTACTGTGAAACATGGGGGAAGCTCAGTGATGTTTTGGGGCTGCTTCGTTTTTTTTTTGCGAAACGTACAGCTCAGTGTCAAAAAGTTTAATCTTAGTCATAGTTCATGGGTCCTCCAACAGGATAATTAACCTCAAAAAGCACCCGAGAATGGATGAGAAGAAAACATTAGACTGTTCCGAAGTAGCCTTCCATCGAAAATCTGTGTGAAGAGCTGAAACTCACAGGGCAAAAGGCACCCATCAAACCTGAGAAAACTGGAGCAGTTTGCTCAAATAGAGTGAGCCAAACTACCAGTGGAGAAGTTTAGAAATCACATTTAGACCTACAGGCAGTGCTTGACTAAAGTTACAGTATCAAATGGCCATACAACTAAATAATATTTCACCCTAATATTATTAGGTTGATGGTCCCAATATTTTTGTCCGTGGCATTTTTATTTGTTTTAATATTTAAAGGAACATGTTACAACATAAATTAAAAGCAATGTTTATTGTCTATTGAATGTGAAATAAACAACAGTGGACATCAAACACTTTTGTTAATTTCTGCTTAGTTCAGATAAAATGTTGTGTTTTTATTTAAAGTTGAAGGGTAACAATACTTTTGGCTATGTCTGTATGTACTGAATTACAGTTGTATGCAAAAGTTTAGACACCCCTAACAATTTCCATGATTTTCATTTATAAATAATTGGGTGTTTGGATCACCAATTTCATTTTGATCTATCAAATAAGTGAAGGACACAGTAATAGTTCAGTAGTAAAATGAGGTTCATTGGATTAACAGAAAATGTGAAATATGCATCAAAACAAAATTAGACAGGTGCATACATTTGGGCACCCTTGTCATTTTGTTGATTTGATTACCTAGCACTGATTATTTGAAACACACAATTTGTTTGGTGATTTTTTTAAGCCATGAACTTCATAGACAGGTGCATCCAGTCATGAGAGACGTATTTAAAGTGGCCAATTGCAAGTTGTTGTTCTCTTTGACTCTCCTTTGAAGAGTGGCAATATGGGGGCCTCAAAACAACTCTTAAATGACCTGAAAACTAAGATTGTTCAACATCATGGTTTTAGGGGAAGGCTACCAAAAGCTATTGCAGAGATTTAAGCTGTCAGTGTCCACTGTGAGGAACATAGTGAGGAAATGGAAGACCCCAGGCACAGTTCTTGTTAAGGCCAGAAGTGGCAGGCCAAGAAACATATTGGAGAGGCAAAGACAAAGGATGGTGAGAACGGTCAAAAACAGCCCACAGACCACCTTCAAAGATCTACAACATCATCTTGCTGCAGATGGTGTCACTGTGCATCGTTTAACAGTTCAGCACAACTTTGCACAAGGAGAAGCTGCACAGGAGAGTGAGGCGGAAGAAGCCTTTTCTGCACATGCCACAAACAGAGTCACTCGAGGTATGCAAATGCACATTTGGACAAGCCAGCTTCATTTTGGAAGAAAGTGCTGTGGACTGATGAACCAAAGATGGAGTTATGGAGGGGCGTTATGCATGGCGGCAAAAGAACACAGCTTTCCAAGACAAACACTTGCTACCCACAGTAAAATGTCGTGGAGGTTGCATCATGCTGTGTGGCCAGTGACGGTATGGGAATCTTGTTAAAGTTGAGGGTGATTCCATTCAATATCAGCAAATACTTGAGAATAATGTAGAAGGTAGGGGTGATTTGACGTGGGCTGTCTATCAAACCTAACTGATCTGGAGATGTTTTGCAAGGAGGAATGGTCCAAAATACCTTCATCCAGAATCCAGACACTCATTATAGGCTATAGGAAGCGTCTAGAGGCTGTTATTTCTGCTAAAGGAGGCTAAACTAAATATTGATGTGATATTTCTGTTGGGGTGTACGACTGATGTCTAAGAAAGTAGTTTTCACACGCAGAGATGCTGATACCCAGCCTTGTACCCACTACACCCGTGAGTATCTTTACAGTCATAATGACTACTGCCAAGCATGATTTAAATGCTTAATTTTTTATAATTTACCTTGAAGCTGTGGAGGATTTTCTTTGGTTTCAATGATGAAGAACGTTATTTATTCAGATACAATTATCTTTGAATTACTTTTTTCTTTTCACCCTCATTTGCCTCTTTAATCTTTGTTGGTGGGCATAGAGACCAGTGTGTCCTCACAGAGAAGCAGTGTCCTCACAGAGACCCAATGTGTCTTCAAATAGAAGCAATGTGTCTTCACAGAGATGCACTGTGTCCTCACAGATTGTTTCTTCGCAGAGACACAGTGTATTCTCACTGAGATGCAGTGTGTCCTCACTGGGAGGTCATGTCAAGGCGCTAACAGCAGGAGACAGATAGCACAGAGTTCCAGACAATGTGGCACAATGAAAAAAACAGTTCTCAGACAAGGAAGCTACAGTATACTATCTGGTATAGACACAGCCTGGTGAAATAATGGTTACATTTGTATGGCATGGCTGTTTGTTCTCTGTGTGGTCTGGTCAGGGTACTGCCAACATTGCACCAACAGGTAACTATCAAAATAAAAGACACATTTTTCTTTTTGGAATGAAGGTATTTTGATTATTGTTAATGACACAACAGTAGGAAGCAGAAGGGGATAGACACAGTGCCTTGCGAAAGTATTCGGCCCCCTTGAACATTTCGACCTTTTGCCACATTTCAGGCTTCAAACATAAATATATAAAACTGTAATTTTTTGTGAAGAATCAACAACAAGTGGGACACAATCATGAAGTGGAACCAAATTTATTGGATGTTTCAAACTTTTTTAACAAATAAAAACTGACAAATTGGGTGAGCAAAATTATTCAGCCCCTTTACTTTCAGTGCAGCAAACTCTCTCCAGACGTTCAGTGAGGATCTCTAAATGATCCAATGTTGACCTAAATGACTAAAAATGATAAATAGAATCCACCTGTGTGTAATCAAGTCTCCGTATAAATGCACCTGCTCTGTGATAGTCTCAGCGGTCCGTTGAAAGCACAGAGTGCATCATGAAGAACAAGGAACACACCAGGCAGGTCTGAGATACTGTTGTGGAGAAGTTTAAAGCCGGATTTGGATACAGAAAGATTTCCCAAGTTTTAAAAATCCCAAGGAGCACTGTGCAAGCGATAATATTGAAATGGAAGGAGTATCAGACCACTGCAAATCTACCAAGACCCGGCCGTCCCTCTAAACTTTCAGCGCATACAAGGAGAAGACTGATCAGAGATGCAGCCAAGAGGCATATGATCACTCTGGATGAACTGCAGGGATCTACAGCTGAGGTGGGCGAGTCTGTCCATAGGACAAAAATCAGTCGTATACTGCACAAATCTGGCCTTTATGGAAGAGTGGCGAGAAGAAAGCCATTTCTAAAAGATACCCATAAAAAGTGTTGTTTAAAGTTTGCCACAAGCCACCTGGGAGACACACCAAACAAGTGGAAGAAGGTGCTCTGGTCAGATGAAACCAAAATCAAACTTTTTGGCAACAATGCAAAATGTTATGTTTGGCGTAAAAGTAGCACAGCTATTCACCCGGAACCCACCATCCCCACTGTCAAACATGGTGGTGGCAGCATCATGGTTTGGGCCAGCTTTTCTTCAGCAGGGACAGGGAAGATGGCTAAAATGGATGGGAATATGGATGGAGCCAAATACAGGACCTTTCTGGAAGAATGATGGAGTCTGCAAAAGACCTGAGACTGGGACAGAGATTTGTTTTCCAACAAGACAATGATCCAAAATATAAAGCAAAATCTACAAAGGAATGGTTCACTGATAAACATTTCCAGGTGTTAGAATAGCCAAGTCAAAGTCCAGGCTTGAATCCCATCGAAAATCTGTGGAAAGAACTGAAAACTGCTGTTTCACAAACAGTCTCCATCCAACCTCACTGAGCTCGGGCTGTTTTGCAAGGAGGAATGGGCAAAAATGTCAGTATTTCGATGTGCAAAACTGATAGAGACATACCCCAAGCGACTTACAGCTGTAATTGCAGCAAAAGGTGGCGCTATAAAGTATTACTTAAGGGGGCTGAAAAATTTTGCACCTCAATTTTTCAGTTTATTTGTAAAAAAAAATTGGAATATCCAATAAATTTCGTTCCACTTCATGATTGTGTCCCACTTGTTGTTGATTCTTCACAAAAAATTACAGTTTCATATCTTTATATTCGAAGCATGAAATGTGGTGAAATGTCGAAAAGTTCAAGGGGGCTGAATACTTTCGCAAGGCACTGTATGTGCAACCTCATATTTATACCTCAGGGAAAGATTGACAATTTTCTCAATTTCATGAAAGGTGCCAATAGAGTTGACTCTATTGTGTTTATAAAAATATATCATGTTGTTATAATTAGCTGTTAGCAAGAAGAGAGAAAATCTATTTTGTTTCTTTGCAGAATTCTAAAGTAATTAGAAATAGCCATGTTTGTCATAGGCCAGTGGTTTTCAAACCTCTCCTGGAGACCCCCCAGTCATCTCACATCTGCAAACTTAAACAACTAATTTCCCCCTACACTCGCCCTGTATGTGTCTTGAATGCCACTGTTTATGTCCCCCGTATGGCTGTTGGATATTCCTCTCAACAAACCTCTGAATATTTTTCTCATGAAGTTCCGTTACGGATGTGCGAACTGCACAGAATAGAATACACAGTGAATTTGGAGTCACGCAGTATTGTTATTTGCTAAAGATAAATGATGAAAAACAACATATCATAGCCTCTCCCAGCCTCCCTTCATCATTCACATAAGCCTCAGTTTGAATTAAAGGTCTTGCAGGATTTTATGCAAGAATTTTGCTGTATGCCTTCAAATTCTTAACAGATTTTATTATCTTTGGAGCAACTCGTTCATGTCTGAATATGCCCTCTGGTATTTCACATCTCTGAAGTAGACAATGTTTAATTTATAAACATAATACATATTTTCAGAATGTTTGCAGAGTAAATTCCTGACCATTTCTGGCCATGATGCATTTATTTTGTTATAGATGGCCTACAATTTGCAACACATTGCTCATTTATTTGTGCCTATTAGAGATTATTACTTGAATTAGTTTGCCCCATGCTTGAGTAAAGAAAGTGGGGTTAATAGCATACTGTAGAATTCTACAGGTGAACAGACAGTTGATCTTCTTGTCTGATGTGTTTGGCTTGCACTGTAAGTAGGCGATGTTCCAGGTTTTGAAGGCTGTGGCTTAATATAAAAGTGAATTAAAACTACATATGTATCAGTCCATAGCCATTGGCAATTGTTTTCGTTTTTAAGAAACCTTTCTTTCTGTCAGAAAACCTAGGCCTAAAGCATATGTCACTGGAAAATTGTAGCCTCCAGCCATAAAGGCATTAGATTTAGTTTGCCTTTGCTATCTCCTTGAGAAACTGCCTAAGCCTAATTGGAATGCTTTTAAGGTAAATAGCAAATAAAGGTTCTTCACATATATATTTATTTAGTGAGAAATGTACACTATTGTTATTAATTAGTCCCCAGAGCGCTTTAGATCATTTTATGCAGTAATTTTAAAAGTAGTGCACACAAGTAACGGCTGTTGGTTTGTGGACTTTTTAATCCATCGGATAATTTACGTATTACATTGAAGAAAAAAAGGTAAGTATAATCTGAATTGGTTGTGCTTAAGATCCTCTCTTCACCCTGAGGAGGCTATGGAATTAAAGCTAAGACCTGCCTCTATCCTACCTGCTAACACACTCTTACATCAAATACACACTCACTCCAACTGTACTGCTTCTTCTCCCAGTGGGGGAATGCTTCGTATCTCCTCTGCTGGATGTTATGCATGCTGATGATGCTTTGGGGCCTTGTATAATCCCGTAGAGAGCCTGCAGTTGAACCTCTCTCTTGTATCCCCTAACCACATCAACCCTCTCATCACCTCGTCAGTCTACCGAGTCACTCCCACAGCACTCCCAAGCCCTGCGAACCCGCCCTGAACTTCACAACATCCCTCCGGGCACCGATTATCTCTCTGTATCCCGGTGTCTCGTATGGCATGAAGTGTGCTCTCCTTCTCTGACTGGAATTATTACGGGATGCGGGGTCTTGGGTTTCTGACCCGAGGAGAACCACCCCCACAGCGGTCTCTCTCTATTCTTCCCTTTATTTCTGTTTTTTTTCTTTTTCAGTCACAGGTTTGTTATGGAGTCCTGTGGAAGTGTGCACTCAGCAGGATTGTGGTTAGCATGGCGGCGTGGGGGTTGTGACACATAGCTCCCTGGGGAATGCAAACAGTGGATTACCTGAGTGTTTTTTTCTCTCTCACTCTCTCTCTCAGCCCTTCTCTTTCTATCACTCCATCTACTTTTTCTCTCTCCACCTTCTATCTTTCTCTCTAAATACCTGCTGTCTCTTTTCTCTCACTCTCCAACCTCTTTTCCGTTTTTACACCTTATTTCCTCCTCTATAAGTTCTGCCTCATTATCATGCTGTATCCCTATTTTTCCCACACAATTAATCAACTCCCTCTATATTTCCCATCTTCCTGTACAGTAAACACATTTTCTCTCCTCACTTCGCTCGCTCTCATTGTCTCACAAATACTCTTCCTAATTGTAAGTCGATTCTTCCCCCCAGCTGTTTCTATTAAGACAGCACACATAATAGCATCACAATGTCATAAACTCCTCTTATGTTGTTATTTAGAACAGTATTCCAGTTTGTTTGGCTGCTCTGCTATTCCATGTGTGAGTCTGCATACTGCATGTGTTTTCTGAAGAGGTATAAGCCTGTGTTCTGTTAGCTGGTCCAGCGCTAGAGCTTCAGAGCACAGGTGACCCTTTCTCTGATGCTAAAGCTAGCTCAGGCAAAGACTTGAGAAGACTGTGGCTTTATTCCCTGTAACAATTCCTTGATATTGGAATTTTATCCATTATAATGTTGTCGGTTTGAGGTGGGAAATTCCTCTGCTACTGTATATGTAACATGCACATACTAAAAAAGGCGTAGAAATAACACATGTCGACACAGATCTCTGCTATGAAAATATGTACTTAAGCCCCCGTTAAAACAAACATGTGAACTAATTATGTCTGCACATTCTCTGAACACTGTGTAAACACAGGGGGTTGTGTGGTGCATCCTGTCTATCTTTCACATTACCAGGGTACTCTGTCCACACAGACTGGAGCAAGCACACAGGAAACACTCTGGCTCTTTTCGCTGTCAGATGTGTACCTTGGCAGTAAACGGTCTCTCCTGCCAAAACCCTGCGTGTGTACTGCCAGTCCAGGGGGTTCCTAGGGCTGAACAGCTGGCCTTTCCATCGCCGTCTACTCCGTTGCCTATGTCAGACGTTCCGGACCACTGCTTTCCTCTGTCAACCAGCCTCTCCTCACCCACACCACAACAGTTCTCGCTTTCAATCTCCTACCAAGACCCCCCTTCTCCACCACCACCACCACCCCCCACCTTCACAGTCCTCTTTCCTCTAATTAAGGCTCTCTTTCTGCCTTTCTCACTCTCTGCACCTCCCTCCTGTTCCATTTACGTTAGGCTAATCTGAGGCTGTTTAGCATTCTGCTCCTGTTAAGCACTCAGTCCGGAGCGGTGGCGCTTCGTGCGCTGGCCCTATTCTCGCCTCTTCCGGCCTCTGTAGAGGAGCGCCCCTAATTGCTTCCCAGCCACCCTACTTGACTGTGGCCTAATTCATAAGCTGGCCGTGAGGAACATCTTAAGATGGCCAATTACTTGGGGGGGATCTGCCGATTTGATTAGGCAAGGAAAAATTAGAATTGGTGAGGAGATCTGGATCAGAAAAATGCAATGTCATCAACGACAGACCAATGTCAAGCTACCTGAACAAGATGGAATGAGGTTACTGATTTGGGCGCTGAAGTGTACCTTCTGGAAGAATATTTTACGACCTTTGTTCTAGCCTCTCCTTTTTCCAACCGTACATCTCAGAATTTCTCCCAAATTACGTTCTCAGGAAACTATTTTTAAAACCTGAATTACATTATATGCCAACATATTTAGATTTTTTTACGTTTGAACTGCACGTTTTGTTATTAGGCTATATTTGTACTTCAATTACATTGCTCCGGTACATTTCGTTTAGCGGATTTATGCGAGAACATTCTACACATTCCGTAGCGTTCAAAATTATAATGCAACATTCACAGTTAAGGTTAGGCAGGAGGATACAAACGGTTAAGGTTAGGCATGAGGTTACTAACGGTTAAGGTTAGGCATGAGGTTACTAACGGTTAAGGTTAGATATGACGTTACTGAGGATAAGGTTAGAATTAAGGTTAGGGTTAACATTACAAAAACCAATAATCGCGTGTCTGCATGATGCAAGCAATGTAGAACATAACACACACAAAGTGCTGCTCTGGATTTGAACTTGCGAACACTGGCATGCAAGTCGCGGATTTATATACAAATGTAATTGACCCTCTCATACGTTCATATTTCACATATTTCGGTTTTACAAAATAGTTCCCTCAGAACGTATTTCATGTGATTTAGGGCTGCCTTTTTCTGACCTTTAATCATCTGTTAATAGGGGAATGTCGGTATGGCCATGCATCTTTACAACCATGTCATTATCATGTCATAAAAACACTGCAGTAGCAAAATAGAATGTGAAAAAACCTTTGGATGGTTCCATGAGGATATTCTGCATAATCATATCCTTTCCACTGAACAAACAGAGCAGAAGTTGCGATGCGTAGCTTGCCTCTGGCTGGGTATCAGGCTGACACAAGACTGATTTGTGGTTTTGTTTGTTCACCACTTGAAACTGGCTGCGGTGTGGGAAGGATTGTCAGCAAAACCTCAAGACATTGTTTTCTCACATTCAGACACTTCCTAACGGAGTTAAGTCAAACTCGTGTGGGCCAAGCTGGGCTGGTTTGACAGGCCAGGCCTCCAGGGAGCTAGGGGGATTAATGTAGGCTAACTGCCTCTGGCCCTGGACCCTTCTGGGGGAGCAGTGAGCCAAAGAGGGGAAGGAGAACCAAGGTGGAGCCAATTAGTCTAAGTACAGTAGCAGGACTGATGTACAGAGCATCCACCCTAGTGTTTCAGGATGTGTGTGGGAACAGAAATGGCATGAATAGTATGGCATGAAAAGTGGATGGAGTTCAAATAAATGCAAACTGACAGGGTTTGAGGTTTAATTTTTGTATTCTATATGTCTTGGTGTGTGGGTCTAAAATCACACCATATGTGTTCTTGTGTTCTATCATTCTGTCTAAGCAAGAGCTCAGATGAAAAGGTTCTGAAAAGGGTGTAATGGTGACAGTATTGATATCCCTTGAAGGAATGCTGCCCAGCTCACTATCCTTAAGTGTGTTACTTGCCTTTTCAAATTCTCTTATCTGTCACACTGGGGATGTAGGAGATCAATAGTTCCTCATTCATGCCCTACTAATTAATGTCCAGCCAACCCCCGAGTCACACGCTCTCTCTCTCTAAATGTAAAGGCTTTACACACTCAGGCAAGTGGAAAATAAGAAAAATGAATTAATAACTCACAAATGTGAAAGATGATAAACAAAACTAAATAAACATTCAACACAATTTCAAAAAAATTCAAAAGGGCAAAGCTTCTTGAAATGTTATATTAGCTGTGTACGCGTGGGTAACAATTAGCAGAATATTGGTTGTTTACAGAGCTGTTTCTGCTCTACTGATTGCCCTTGTCTCATGGCAACAGGTCACACATCTTGCTGCTGTGATTTCACATAACAGATACAGGAGGTTATTCATTTGATTTTAAATTATTTGTGAGTATGCAGTGAATGATCTGAGGGAAATATGGGTAATACATTTAGCAGGAGATAATAATGCATTTCCATTTCTACCTCATTTTCTGTACATAGCCTTCTTTTCGGAGTAAGGTCTACCAATGGTAGCCTCTCTTGAGTCTGTATATAGACTTTCTTAATTTCTTAATCTCTTTCATTGATTATTTCCAGTGTCTCTTTTTTTCAGTCTATCCCCATTGTAGAAGTGTTTAACATAAACTGTAGAAAGGCATTTAAGAATATGCAAAAATGTTTTAGAGGTTTACATTTTGTTATATCCGCAAACACATTTATAACCCACTTGATAAAGTTTGTATTCAACCTCAGTTGTCTCACCAATAAAGCTAACTTCTAAACAGATATTGAAATGACAGGATGGGCCATCACAAAATAATGTTTTGATCATGTATTCATTACAACCTATCATCTACTGTCTGTCTGTCTCTCTCTCTAAACTCTCTTCCCAGAAGCCTTTGTGTCCCTCTTTTTTTCTAGGCCACGCCTCCCAGTCTGTTTACAGGGGATTAGCTCCACCTCAGGGGAGAGAACCATGCAAACAAGAGATCCATGTCTACCTGCCTGGAATATCAATGGCAGCCTGCAAAACACAAAACCTTTCTCACCATTCAAAAATGAACCAGGACAAAGCTTTTTTTTTCAGAAGGACTTGAGTGAAAAGACTAGAGAAAATGAGAAGGTTTTTTGGTGACTGTAACTAATGGAGATCAAATTTGAGATGGAGAGGGAGAATTTTTGCTGTGACATTGGGGAAGATAGGTTTGGCAAGTGTGTCTGAGTCCATGAATCAGTCCTGCTCCATTCATTTCGATGAGTTCCGTTCTCCCGCCTTGTCTCACCACGAAATGAGAGCAATATCTGCAGCACCGTCTAACGGAATGTTAGTCAGGGACATAATGTGAATACAATAGGGTACCATCTTCGCAAATCTCATTCCTACAGACACCTTCGCTACCCACAGATGAAGGTGAAAGGTGCAAGTCTGCATTAGCAATGGCACAAAAGGTCTCTCTCTTTTCCAATCTCTCCCTCTTTGTCTGTTTGTCAGCGGCGGTCGGAGCAATTCACCAATGCAGAGGTACTGTCAGGGTCTTTGCGTTCAAGACTGGCTGAGTGGCTGGCTGTGTCAGCCTGTTTAAAATGCATTAGGCCTAGGTCGACGGGGCACAGAGCATTGCTCCTCTTTTCTGGAGGACAAAGACCCTTGAAATTGGTGACAGCAGAGGTGGCTTAGGCAGCTGGCCTGTGCCCTTGGGTTGGCTGAGTTCAGAAGTTGGTTATGGTGGAGTAGGTGGGTGGCCTTTTGTGATTTGTTGTGGTCTGACAAGATACACTCCTTTGGCACTTCTGATAGAGAAGTTTAACGCTTTTGCTGTGCATTCAAGTTGATAAAACTAAAGTTCAAAAGGTTAGAATTGCTGAGGAGTTTTTTTTTCATTAGGATACCTTAAATTTATCTGAAATGATAGTTAAATAAATGATTAATTACAGGTGAGCAATTATTATTTTACCATTAGGATACTGTCTGTTTAGGCTGCCTTTTATTTGTGTCACTGTGTGTTGTGACACAGGTATTTTATTACTTTCTTTTTGAGATATCTTACTTTTCTGTAAAGCACTTTGGTCAGGCTAGTGGCTGTTGTAAACGTGCTATACAAATCAAATGAACTTGAACTTGAACTGTCGTATTTGCTACGGAAAATGTGGGTTTGCATTGGTATGTAAATAATTAACTTTATAACCATTTCAGTAATTTAGTGGATGCTCTTATCCAGAGCGACTTATGGTAACATTCCCCTTGAGCAACTTAATGTATAGTGCCTTGCTCAAAAACACAATGCCATTTGGCACAGTCAGGAATCGAACCAGCTCCCTTACCATTGAGCCATCTGATGCCACTGTATTTAATAATTGCTTTGTGAATGACGATTCTATTTTTTATAAAAAACATGGACATTACCTGGTGATTCCAAACTACTGAATGCTGGTCTATTTAGATAAGTCAGGTATGCTGTTATGCACTGCCATATACTCATACATAAATATCCTGTATCAATCACACATGTAGGATCAATTATCTATTAAGTTTGAGCTTTCAGTAACTATGATTTCATGCTTCAGTGTCAAAAACATGACTAAACAACATATACAGCTCTGGAAAAAGGAAATACCACTGCAAAAAAAGTGTCTTTGGTTTTACTATTGATAGGTATGTGTTTGTGTCACGAAATGTAAGGACTTTTATGTTTCGTGGCATGTTTGTTATGTATTTAGTATTTAATGTGTTTGTGTATGTGTTTTGTTAGGCACCGACCTCTGGGCGCTGGAAGAGCGGTAGGCACATGGTTACTCATTGCGCATTAATGTTGCACTAGCTAACTATCCACACCGGTGCATTATGAGTAATCAAGATGCCCATTTAATCCCAGCGTTACGGAGGTTCTGTGCACATTATTGTGACTACTCTTGTATTGGAGGAGAGAAGTGGATGTCCTAGACCATTGTGAGTCCTGTGCTGTTGTTCTTTCGTGAGTGTACATGTTTGATTGAGCCTTCACCTCGTTATGTATAAATGTCATTGTTGAAACAGGTGAACTCTATATTTTACTGTTGCATCATTGTCGCATTAAGAGCACTTGTATGTATAAAATAGACGTTGTGCAATTCCAATGCACGATATAGATTAACAGAAGCAGCTCAGTTGTTTTCCATCTTCACCTGTTCATTAAACATCAAGAACACTCCTCCCTGCTCCGGTCTCCATTTGTCTCCTTGCAACATATCAACATCAAAGTGTGACAGTTATGGTAAAATTTACATTTTAGTTTTATTCCAGAAACTACTGACAAATATTTATTTGTGGAAAATGACAACTTCAAAATAACAAAAAAGATGCAGTGTTGTCATACCTCAAATAATGCAAAGAAAATGTTCATATTCATTTTTAAATAAAACAGTACTAATGTGTTAACTTAGGAAGAGTTCAGCAATCAATATTTGGTGGGTCTTTAAGTAATTCTTAAAACAATACAATGTCTCTAATTTCCGATGGTAAAGCATTATAAGACAAGGTGCTGACACTGACAATGCTTTCACCTATAGATTTTAACTTAAATCAAGGCTGCTGAAGAATGCAAACCCGGAAGAGTGCAAAACGCGACCTGGGGTATGAGAGGTAACCAAAGTGCAGAGATAGACGGGGGCCATCCCATGAATTGCTTTATATGTTAAAATCAGTATTTTGAATTCAATACATGCTTGTATTAGCCTGGAAAAATCCAGACCCAAATCCGGAGGATATAAGGGTCTGGCATCGAGTAATGAAAATTATCCAGCTCGAGGGGCGGCACCAAGCATGCATTTGAAAATCTCACTGTACGCAATTGGATAACACTACGACCTATCACAAGTGGTTTTTCGCTAAGCCCCTATGGCAGAGCTAACTGGTAGATTAAACTCTTGCCGTATCAGGTCGGCAAAACAGCAAAAAAAAGTCATTCTTAAAAAGGAACGATTTGAGCGCCGTCTTCTGTTCCTCTTTTAGACAAAAAGCCAAGTCTAACTTGTAGTGGCCAAAGCCGTTTTAAACAACTGGTGTTCATCATTAGCGATCTTACAATGTTTACGAATGACTTCGAGGTCGCAGCGCTGTCATCACCTGGCACGCCTATATCAGATACACCGATGTGATTGGTGCAGCTTGGCTACAAGGGCATAGTTAATTAGCAGAATTACTCAGTGCAAGAGTAACTTGCTGAGCAAATTAAAATTGTGCTCTCGCAAAGTTTTTATTGTGCTCTGGATTTCCAGGGTATGCTTGTATAGGCAGCCAATGCAGACCATTGAGTACTGGGGAAATATGTTGACGAACACTTGTATGTGTCAATTACTGGGCTGCTGAATTTGGGATATATTGTAATTTGTTGATGGATTGATTTGGGAGACCAACATAGTGCATTGCAATAGTCAAGCCTCGATGTGATGAAGGCGTGAATTAGCCTTTCTACATCTGGCAGCGATAGAAGCGGGCATAACCTAGTAATATTTCTAAAATTAAAAAATGCAGCTTTTGATACCATTTTAATATGGGCTTCAAACCTAAGCACAGGGTCAAAGATACCACCTAGATTGCACACTTGTAGGGACGGAGTAACAAAGTCATTACCAGTAGCCAAATCTGGAATGTAAAGTTTCAGTAAAGCTGCTGGCGTACCGCCGAACAGAAGTTCTGTTTTTGAACTGGTTTAACTTAAGAAAATTGTCATGTATCAAGGCTTTTATCTCAACCAAGCAGGTGGTAAGGGCTGTAACTGCAAGGTTTGGATTAGGGTGGATGCTGATATAGATCTGCATATTGTCAGCATAACAATGAAACCCCAGCCCAAACCTATAAATGTCAGCTAGAGGCAACATATAGATGCTGGATAAGATGGGACCAAGCACAGACCCTTGTGGAACACCCTCTTGAACTAGTGTAGGTGAAGATTTTTAATTCCCCAAGGACACAAACTGGAGTCGATTTGTTAGCTAAGATGTAAACCATTTGAATGCAGTACCAAAGATTCCGAGCCATAGTAACAATCTTTTAAGAAGGACAATAATTGTATTATAATATTAATCGGCTTTCAGACATCTTGGCATGCTCTCCACCAGTCTTTCACATTGATGTTGGGTGACTTTATGAGACTCCTGGTGCAAAAAATCATGCAGCTTCGGTTTGTTTGATGGCTTGTGACCATCTTCTTCTTCATATTACATAGGTTTTCAATGAGGATGATTTCAGCTGTTGAAGCTCAGAAATCACATCTTCAATCACTTGGTTGTGTGTTGTGCGATGTGTGCATGTTTGCTTGGCTGTAGATGGGCTGTTCATTAGGAAAAAAAACAGAATAAGTGGCATGATCCAATATACAAAAGCATTAAAACCAAATATTAAATTACTAAACTACAAATGTTATGTGAAAATGTTCTATTAGACTTTTTTAAATCACTGACTCAAAGCAAATTATTGTATGCTTTTGTATTGGAAATATTTTGGAATTTAGTAACCTCCCACACATAATATTTGGTAAAGCCAATGGTTTTTTGCAAGAACAGCTTTAAGAAGTGCTACAGTTCTGTGTAGCAGTCCAAGCTCCCGAACTTGGACCCCACGTGCCAATGGTAGTGAGGGTTCAAGCCCCAGGTCGGTTTCTGTCCATGCCCTACCTTCCTGTCTCTCCCTACATGTCATGCCCTACCCTCCTGTGTCCTTAACATCTGCTCCCTACTGTCCTGTAGTTAAACATAATACACCCTCACTGATTTTTTTTGTCAAAGTGATTTATTCATATTGGTTCTGTCATGTTTGCACCAGGTTTCTTGGAAAATCCTGTCAATAGCAATTTTCAAACATCAGGAATTTGACTGGGCCACTGTAGGACATTTAACATTTTGTTTTTGATCCACATCATTGTTTCTTCTGCCTTGGGATCATTGTCCTGTTATATTTGGTGATATTTCCCCAAGGTAATTTTTTTGCAGACTGAAACAATTGTTCAGTATTTCCCTGTATTTTGTTCCATCAATTTTAATGACATGTTCAGGTATTGTGTTTTTTACTTCAACAAGTTTCCCAGTCCTTGTTGATGAGAAGCATCCCCAAAGCATACTTTTGCCACCATCGTACTTTACTGTAAGGATAATATGTTTTCAGATGGTATTATGAGCAACGGCTTCTTTCTTGCCACCTTTGCATACAGCCCCGTGCATACAGCAAGGATTATGATATGGTTGACTTGACACCCTTTTCTCCACTACTAGCCACTGCTCATTCAAAGAGCATTCAAGCAATGTGGCCTAGTGGTGAAGCCATGGGTGTCATGGTGCGGTGTGGTGTAGAGAGAGTGAGACCCAGGCAGGTAGAAGGTAGATGAAAATAGATGGTTGTTTTCAGAGGTGTTAAAGTACTGAGTAAAAGTAATTTTCTGAGTAACTCTGAGTTCACAAGTTTTGGGAAGACCCTGCTGAAGACCAAAATGATCAGTTAAAGAGTGTTCGTATCTTACCGAACATGATTTATATTCTCTTAATCTTTCTATTTGTTATATAGGTCAATGTTAAGATATGTACACCCTTTATCTGATTATTTTGGTCTTAAATAGGGACTTTCCAAAACTTGTGAACTCAGAGTTACTCAGAAAAGTACTTTTACTCTCACAGTGGCATATACACTGAAAACAAATAGATTTATATATGTAGAATGTATGCATAAATTCAAACACTTACCACACTCTTTTCACAACCTAGTAGTTGCAGGTGAACAAGTAAATGCGAGCCCACCACAATATCATATATATTACCATGCTCTCACAGCGGCATGGGATGCTGAGAGTTAACATACAAGTACAGAGTGTACGCATAAACTTCCAAACTTCAACAACACACTTTTCACAACTTACATTAAAACGGTAGCTCCTGGACAGCCTTTTCACACAATGTAACTACGTATATTACAATGATCGACACCTCTCTCTAGTTTGGCCACCTATTATAATGAGCAAACTAACTGGCTAATAGAACATGGCTATTATTAATCATCAGATCTCAAAGATACCAGCCTAACCTAACCCGTATCCTAGCCATAGCCATACTGGAGAGAGGTGCCACACAAACTTAAAGGGGCATACACCTAATAACATAAAACTACATGCAATGCACTGATATGAATACTAAACACATATACATGAATTACCTAATAAATATGTGTAGTCCATTATCTCAGTCCTGTTTTCGCTAGCCCTCCCTGAGATGGGTGTTACAATGTGACTATTGTCTGACATCCCTGGTTCTAATTACCCCATCCAACTAAGTTGAAACTCTGTTGTTCTGTCCCTCTGCAAAACTGTTCATCCTTATCATTAGTCATCCAATTGTAACACATACTGTGGCCATTGCTGGATACAGTTTATCATTCGACATAATGTTTCAACACAGGTGCACATTTTCGCACTCATCATTATATACTACAGTCAGATAGGACTCTTAAGAAGGGTCAGACATTGGTTAAAGCTAATATATTTATATATATATATATCACACAAAAACTTCAAGACTATCTAACAACAAACACCTTCTCAAGACTGTATTATACTGTAAAAAGGGCTTACTTCGCAAACTGATGTCTTGCAGACAGTTTAAATCTCTAACAAATCATCTTTTATTGTTATTTGTGATTGTTTCTCCTAATGTTTGTATTTAATATTTTAGTTTTTGTATATGTTTTCATTGTTGCATTTCAGGGCTTAGCTGTAAAAGAGACATAGGTCTCAGTTTATTGTCTCTGTATACATAAAATTATAAAATGTTATAGATTTTTATTGTTTACAAGTCGATCTTGGAGATAAAGTAACATTATAATTATGATATGACTGAACAAGGTCTCTGAGCGGAAAGTACACATCCCAATGTCCTCTGTCTCTCCCCAGATACATTAGTCTTTCTCTCCTTCTTTCTCTCTGTCGCTTGCTGCACTGGTGTTTTTCCACCCACTAGCTTAATTGCCAGGCTTCACAGTGAGTTTGTCTGGCCAGGGCTGATTACTTTGAATGCTGGAGCTTTGGGACAGGCTGAATATGGGGGAGAACGGTGCGGGTTGCGATAGTAGATGGCAAGCTAGCCAACACACACACAGGCACACACTTTAGGGTTTACCTTCCTTATGGGGACCCTACAAATTATTCTCATTCAACATCTGACTTGAACTTAATCTTAAACACCTAATCCTCACTTTAAACTTAATCTTCACCCTAATTCTAACCCCAATTATACATTTTTACTTCTGCGGGTTAAGAAGGTGACACTTCTTTGCGTACACAATTGCTGGATTGGTTGGGCAGTGCAGAGGAGAACCTACATTACCCAGACTTTTTCCCCTTTCTCATCAAGAAGATAATGGTACTTCTTTACACTTGCTCCACAAGGTTTCCCTAAACCTAATCAATAGCTTTTTCCCCCAAGGGGATGGAGAAAATGTCCCCCCATGTTTGATTGTTCTTGCTATAGGACATTTGGTACTGTACGTACAAGTACTGTATAGTTAAAAAAAAAGACTCACAGACATACATTCACATGGGGACCTGAGACATAAACCAGACCCACAAATCAATGTTTCTTCTTTAGCCCTAATGTCCAGTTGTTATTCCCTAAACCTAACCTCAGAATCAGAAATCATATTCCTGTAGTGGAGACCTGCCAAAGAACTGTTTACAATCCTTGTGGTAACAGAACATACATATATAACATGGAAAATGTGATTTATTTGCCATAAGTAAACCTTAACTGCAAACCCTTATCTTTAACACTACGTTCCTACCCCTAGTGCAGCCCCTTAAACAAATCAGTCTCCGTGTGTGTGAGGACATGCCCACTTACCTGAAAGTATCACCTGGCTTTGCATCCAAAGCCTCCAAGGCTAGATGAGATCAGGAAATGGATTTGGAAAAGCATTGCAGAAATTCAGGAGCTAGATTGAATATATACAGAAGTAAATGTCTATTGAACATCTAAATATCATTGTGAAATAATAGATTTGCTAACAGAGTGAAGGCTTGAATTAAACCAGTTCTCACAACGCCGTCAGCTATCCCACTGAAGGGAGCTTTTACACCCTGTTGAAGGTTGCTAAACGCTGCAGCGTCGCTGGTATAATCCAAACCGCCATAGAGCAACCAAGGCTGGCTCATTGAATGGCTCCTTTCTCTTAATAAAAAAAAATCTGAGCAACACTTTTCAGTTCACTGTGTCTCCATTTGAGCATTACGGGCAGCCTTTTGGTGATAGTGCTCTGTTTAATCTCCTGATAAATACAATTGCATCTTTAATTGGTCTTGATATCACTGTAAAAGTGATACAAGTGGATGTTTGTGAGACATCTAAATGGAATATGTGCACTAAAAGGATTGACCAGATTAAAATGTGTACTTTAACCTTTTCACTGTTACAATCTCTAGTCCCTGTGTCACGTCCAATGCTTAGAGACAGGCGCGAAGGTTCAATAATCCAAAATACTTTATTCCAAAACAAAAGAATACTGCCGCGTGGGGCTTTACAAGTACATATATAAGGCACGAACAGGAACGCGTACAGGGAAACATTGATCGACAAGAGACAAGGGGAGAACACCATGACTAAATACAAACACATACTGATTACTA
>JACXGM010016212.1:9566-20522 GCA_016801145.1 Umbra pygmaea | reverse complement strand
GTGGCTTGGCATTTTGGTGTGTGGCAATGTCCCTGAAATGTCGTACAAACTCCTTGCTGAATATATTGTCCTCACCATGTCCGGGTTTAGAATATCTTCCTCACTCTCTGCTGCGAGCAGGACTGTTTCTGAATATCGGACAGAGATTATTTAGGCTCGTGGACTGGGAAAAAAAATGTCCACAAACAACGAACGGGAGAAGGTGGGAGGAGTTGACAGCAACTCTAGACGACACTGCGCGATCTGTGTGATTTTGACTTGCGCAAAAGTGATTCACATGAACAAATCTTTTAGAGAAGTGATTCAGTGCACCCATTTCACTGAAAAGACTCGTTTAAAAAAACGAATCGTTCAGGATTCGCACATCACTATTCGGCTACACATACAGGCTGTGTTTGGCGGTGACGTGAGTCACTGATCCTTAACATCCCTAGCAGTTGTATTTTCAGAGTTGAGCTTCAGAAATACTTGTGAAAATGTAGCTTGCGTGGACGCTACCGCACTACTTGATCAATAAATTAGCTTCACTACTGTAAAGCTATTTGATTCATAAAACAGTGACGCTACGATCACGCTACTGAAAAATGTAATCAAACTAGTAACGGCGCTACTTGTAGCGACGCTACTGCCCATCACTGTGAGTCCTCTTCTCTCCACATTACACCATCTACAACCATGACACACTAATACAATACTAATACACACTGTTACAATACTAATACACACTGTTACAATACTAATACACACTATTACAATAATAATACACACTAATACAATACTAATACACACTGTTACAATACTAATACACACTGTTACAATACTAATACACACTATTACAATACTAATACACACTGTTACAATACTAATACACACTGTTACAATACTAATACACACTGTTACAATACTAATACACACTATTACAATACTAATACACACTATTACAATAATAATACACACTGTTACAATACTAATACACACTAATACAATACTAATACACACTGTTACAATACTAATACACACTAATACAATACTAATACACACTGTTACAATACTAATACATACTAATACAATACTAATACACACTGTTACAATACTAATACACACTGTTACAATACTAATACACACTATTACAATAATAATACACACTATTAGACACTATTACAGTACTAATACTTTCTAAACATATACTGTGACAATACAGCTAGAGACACATTTACACACTAGTTCATTTTCACTTGAAATTAAAGTTAGAAAACCACCGATTGCTAATTATTATCAAGCCTAAACATTTACATTTTAATAATTTAGCAGACACTTATCTACAGTAGAGAAACGAAGAGTAGCTAAGTGTGCATACAAAATGAAGCTTGCTATCTGTGTGAAACAACCACAAATTAGTAGTAAAAGCATTATAATATTTAAACAGTGAATCGGCAAACAGCACCTAAATTCTTTTGTTTTTTTTCCATGCACCAGGCAACCCATGGTCTTGCATTGCAATGTTACCACCCAAGTAGCTAACAGTTAGCTAACTCAGCCCCTACATCCACCGGTCAGGTACAGACATATATTTTTTGGTTTGATGGTTAGCCTTCGGTTAACACATTGCCCATCCCCACTTAAAGTCTGGTGCTCTAGAACTTGCAATGTGCTAAAAAGGGTAAGAGAAGTCATTTCATATACTTGTTTTGGGGTGCCAGAAACAATCCACACAGCAGGTGTAGTTATATTTTTTTAGCTGCAAGCCAATAAGCACCTATGAGTCC
This sequence comes from Umbra pygmaea, assembly GCA_016801145.1. Lineage (NCBI taxonomy): Eukaryota > Metazoa > Chordata > Actinopteri > Esociformes > Umbridae > Umbra > Umbra pygmaea. The sequence continues at coordinate 18,756 of JACXGM010016212.1, read as the reverse complement.
ATGACTCCCTTGGCGACTGCCTTGTTTGCCTGAGCCAGAAGAAGGGCATGTCTGGCAGTATCTACACGTGTTAATCATAACCCACCGTGAAGATTAGAGAGTCTATGAAAGAAAAGAAAGTGATTCTATTGCAAAAACCTGTGGACTGAGTTGAAGAGGGCAGTTGTTAAGCACAAATCCAACAAGGAGAGGACTGCTCCAAAATAGGTACTTAATAAGGAGTGCCAATAATTATGGAACCTTGGTTTTGGTGAAATTTTACTTTGTTTTAAATAATTGTATTACCTTGGTTGGTTCCATGTCAACATTAAACATACAATATGTAGTTTTTGGCCACTAGGGGTCTCTTAATCTAAACAATAGCAAAACATGTACTTTGATGACGTCGAGAAGTAGCGTTGGATCATGGGTTTTGCTGTCGTCGTTGTCAGGTTTATCAACACACCTTTGGCAGAAATAATAACACGGACACAATTACTTCAGAAGTAATAACACTGACACATTGTGTTTCAATCAAACTTTGTACAAAGGAGGAAAGACAAACTGCTGGCTAGAGAGCCCTCAGCAAATCCTTTCTCCAACTAGGCTGTCCCCCAGTGCACAGTTTTATTAAATGTACATGGGTGTGGTCACAATGTGTTAAAACCTCATTGGTGCTGTTTGCTAGTCTTCCCAGCAACAGTGAGGGCATTGGCTACTTGTGTGAGTGTGTGTACAGTGCCGCTGCTAGCCATTTTGGTGCCCTAAGCATAATTCCTTCATGATGCCCCCCCACCCCGAGAATAAAAAGTACTATTTCAACACGATCCGCATCTAAAACCTGTGATGGCCAAAGAGCAGGATCAGTTAGAAGGGGCACATAGGTCTCTACATTGTCACCTGCTGATGGACTCTCTACGACAGGACTACAGAGGTGGTGGTTTTCTGCTCTGTATCTGTCCCTAAACTGCTGATTGAGGGTGGTTGATCAAGGCTTGGTACTGTTGTGGAGTCTAAAGACCTGCAGGCCGGCTGGGGTTGATGTGTGCCTGAACTACTTAGTAGATGGCTGCTCGTCGTCTGCACCTTCCTCTTGGCCACGTGTTCCTCCTTGTACATATCTCAGCATTGACCCTGCAATAATTTAGAAATATGAAAAAAAGTATCAGATAGAGACAAAATATTCAAACAAAGAACCTTGTACCAAGATAAAATATAAAAATTAAAAAATGACAGCATGCAGCCAAGGAGCTCTCCCCCTTTATTACTTATTTATTAACTATTTGATAAATCTAATCAAATCAAATATTAAAGCTTAATAAAATGAGTTGCAACATGTTTGCAACTCATGTTTGCTTCATATTATTCATCATGACATTTTATATTTATATCTTACCTACAGGAATAAATGGAAAATTTTACACCTTACACAAGGCTACATTTTTTCATCTTAAACATTTAATTGAATACAACTTAAATATGGTTTTGAGAGCATTTTGTCTACTACATAACGTTTTTCTGTTTCACCGGCAGAAAGTCGTTGATGCCTTTGCATCCTGACATTCAGATGAAGCTAAGCTAGCTGTAGCAGTAACACACTAAAAGTCTAAGTTCTTCAAACTTCACATTATCAAGAGCCATTTTGTGTCCCACTGCACACACGACACCTCACTTAATTTGTGTGAGGGTTTGGCTATGTATTTGAGCTACATTTAGCTAAATATGTGCAGTACAGTACAGAGGTCTTGCATTGATTAAGCTATGCTGGCTAAATAGCTACTGACTGACTAGAGCTAGATAGATACAGTAGACAACTGACTGAAATATGAGCAACTATTTTCTTTACAGTTTCTATACACTCATTTTCCAAGAGACTGCTTTGTTTTGTATGAGACTTTCTATTTCTAAAACAGAAGCAGGAGTTAGCTGATACATTATACTGTAGCTGATATAGACGTTATTAAAAAGTTATGTATGTCTGGCACATCGTCTGCTGCGCACTGGGGAGTGCTGCTGAACAGAATAGGGCATAAACGCGCTGTAGCTACGCGTGAGTAAACCCTATTTCAAAATAGTTGGTAAACGGCATTTACTGTACCTGGGTTTATCCTCCACTACACCGTGATCTCTGGGGCGGGGCGCTGTGTCGTGATGACATCATTCTTAATACCTTAATGCAGCGCAATATGGATAGACTTCGTTTTAGGTTTAACAACCTATTAAACTAATAATGAACAATATGAACAATATGAAACTAAAACGGCATAGGCTTAATTTAGAATGGCTTAGGAACGATAGGCTATTTAAACCTGGATAAACGCAATTTAGAGGTGGATAAACACATTTAGAGGTGGATAAACGCACCTTGGAGGTGGGTAAACGCTATTTCCGAAGTTCGGGAGGTGCGTAAACGACGTTTACGTGCGTTTAGCCTCCACTACATCCCTGATTCTGCTCAATTCTACTGAATGACAATCCTACAGATGGTTGTGGGTTATGCAAACAAACGCCAAAATATGCGTTCTCAAATGACACTATGCAAGGTAAACTTTGTTAAATGCCTGGCTAGAGACTATTAATCGCATGCTACACAATAATACATTGTCTGAAGAAGCAAGCAGAATTGTTAACCTACCTTGTGCACTGACTGCTAACTGTTACTAACCACCGTCACGTCAAAATAAACCATAAACTACTGCTCAATATCTAAAGTAAAGTAACAGCTAGCTGGCATCAGTTATTTGTAAAATGCATAGATCATGTTTAACAAAAAATCGCAACATAACTTGCACCTAAACTATAACATATTTGAAGTTGCTAACTTTAGCAATAACGTCAGCTAGTTCGAGGTGTATGCATAGGCTAACCATTACATTAGCAGCACATTTCCCATATTTAAGAATGATTAAACTTGGACTTATCTACAAGTGATGCATGTGCATCATCTCCCAGTTTCTTCTTCTTTCTTTTCTCTGCTCTGACTCCTGCTGTCTTTTTGAGGCCATTTCCAAAAAAGTTGACTGTCAAACTTTGTCAGGCGCAATCCAAAAAGAGCACCCACGGGACAGTTGTGTGTGTGTGTGTTTTGGGTAAGGGCACCATTGTTGAAATATAGCAATTAAATATATCTCTTATTCTGCCTGTTTTGTGATATGCACAATATTATAATTATTATGACTTTTTTTTATTATTATGATTTTTTTATTTAGGCTATTTTTGGTGCCCCCTCAGCACTTGGTGCCCTACGCACAGTGCGTGATGCGCGTAGTGTGAGCGGCAGCACTGCATGTGTATGTGTGAGCAAGTAGCTGAGTATATGTGTGTGTGTGTGTGTCTTTCAGATAAGAGAACAGTGTGGTGTGAGATTAAAAGAAACACCTTTCGGTTATACACTGTTTTCACATGATAACAATCAATATTTACAATATTACTAGAAATATTCCTAATATTTCTATCAGTCGTCACAGACAACCTGCCAATCTAGCGTCTCCGGCAGAAAAAAATGTTAACTGAAGAAGTAATGTATTGTTAAATATATTATAACTTTATTCACGTTATGTTTGGCGGTTCCCTGGAACGTAGAGCAACTAGAGGAGTCAAAGGTTATATGACACCATTGATGGGCGTCAAAATGAAACTTCCCGTGTCTTCGATTTAAATTCCAAATTTCTCTGTGTTTGAAAGTTGGTGGAAACATTTTGGAAAATGTAAGTACACAACTAACAAACATATATAATATAAGTATAGTGATGTTTGCTTTTTTAATGCAAAGTATGTATTGATATTGTTTTGGAAAACTACATATTGTATCTTTAAACTATCTTTCTAATAAACTGTCTGAACACTTACAAAGTTCTCAATGCTTCGGTTTGCATGTAGGGACACTCATTGAGCTACCGTGGAAGTGTGGTGCTAATTTGAGCCTTGTTAGTGGTATAAAATTGTGATTTCTTTTCACTTCATCCATGCACTCACAACTAGCGTTATAAGGTAATTATCAGTTCACACAAAAACTGGGCACAGTCGATTAGCATGAAAACATATCCCAGAGAACGGTCGACTCGGTACCTATGTGTTATTAACCTCTAGGTTCATTTTGCACCGGAATTGTCCATTAATAAAGACAGATACTCAAACTCTCCTCTCTCTCGCCCTTACTCTCTCACACTCTCTTTTTCCCCATCACCTTTTTTTTCCCCCACTTGCCGTCTCCTTTTTTTTTTCTTTTTTAGGGGAAGGATCAGCTTCAGGTTTCGACATAGGTACTGTCTTCATTCTAAAACATGCATCATTTCCAATCCCTCACACTCTCCCTTTCCTTCCCTCTTGCCCTCTCCTTCCCTCTCGCCCTCTCCTTCCCTCTCGCCCTCTCCTTCCCTCTCGCCCTCTCCTTCCCTCTCGCCCTCTCCTTCCCTCTCGCCCTCTCCTTCCCTCTCGCCCTCTCCTTCCCTCTCGCCCTCTCCTTCCCTCTCGCCCTCTCCTTCCCTCTCGCCCTCTCCTTCCCTATCCCTGTAAAAATAAAGATGCAACAGTATATTACTCCATGCTATAGCAATCTCCACAGGATGATGTAATCCATTTTATTTTCCAGTGAGCGAACATTTGCCAAGAGGACAGAGGGAATGGACGGTTTGCTGGTGTTAAACCTTAGCGTTAGCGTTTACGCGCTTCCCACAACTTTGTGTCCTATCACAGCGTCTGCGATAGTAGTTCCTCACCGTGGTGGCTCCAGGCGAGTCCAAGGTCATCTCTCTTCCACTTCGGGGTAGCAGTTCGAGCTTACTAAACTGGATTTGCTCTACTAGTCAGCTTTTACTGCAACGCTTTCTGATATCCAGCAGAAAGTCGCTGCTATAAACATATTTTTATCCATTTGCTTTGCAGGACATGGACGATTGTACTATAAAAAACCTACGCTAGTGTCAGCAGAGGCTGCCGCAAGCATCGGTCATGCCACCATCTGGTTGTTTATATGGTTGTTTGAGGAGGTTTATCAAATGAGAAATACATTTTTAATTTTAAATCTGTCCTATGGTTAAAGATCTAATGGGAAATGGAGATCAAGGAAAAAGTGTTGATATTTCACCTGTTGTTACTCTTCAAAGTAACCAAACGTTAAGCCCCAATTCAGTGAGAAAATAGCAATAGCAATAATAGCATCTTTTGTGGAGGAGAGTCCAGTCCGTCATTCTCGACCGATTAGCATTAAGCTTTGTATCCGTAGAAACCCGGTAGTATTTTCCCTAAAATGTCATCTGAGGCTTTTTTTCCAGACACACAATAGAGATTTCTAATCTCAGGGGGACATGAGGGATGGAAGCATTTGAAAATAGTACCGGGTTTCTACTGAGTAGAAGAATCCCTTTAAACAGAAGTGACAGACTGAGTGAGGTTTGTATTTATTTATAAAATAGTTGCTTGTGGAAAAAATGGCTCAAGTCAGAACAAGTTCATCAAGTTCTTATTTGAGTAATCTTGTTGGGAAATGGTGAGAGCTATAGGTGTCTGAACTGCCAACTGTGAGGGATATCCTGAGGTATGGCATATACACGAGGGAGCAATGTGGAATTAAAATAGAAGTAATCCAGAGTGTGTGGAGTTATAATTGTGGAAAAGTTAAAAAAACACTATGTACATGGACGCAAAAAAAACACATGTGAACTCTTACGCCATCTTGGATCACCTGTGGCAATGTGGCATAAAGTGACGTCATGTATAAAACTGTGTGTAACCCTTAGCTCTTCATTCCGCTGGTCCGGGGGCGGACTCTGCTTTATTGGTCTGTGTCATTATGTGGATTTGTCATTAAAATCTACTGTATTTCCTCAAATGAAAACCGGTAGTCAATTAAATGCCGGGCCTCTGATAGTGGCCGAGGGCATGGTCAACACGGACAAATAAAGGCCAACCTTAAACAAAGGCCGGGGAAAGACTTGTGTGGTTAACCTTATAGGTGCCTTTCATACTGTAATGTACATTTCTACCACTTTATTTTAATAGATTCAACAATATATTCATGGTATTTTCAACAATTCGTTTTTTCTGGATTATAGTACTCATCTAAAGCAGTGATACTAACTGCTCCTGTGAGCCGCCATTCCGTAGGTTTTTGTTCCAAACCTAATTTAGCACAGGTGACGCTACTCATTACCAGGATGAAACGCTAACTCAGGGTAGTCGCAACTGGGGTTGGACAGAAGATTTACGGAATGGCGGCTTGTGGGAGCAGGAATGAGTATCGCTAAGTATTATTGTCCTACTGATATTTCAGTAAATGCGGCTGTATGTTTTACTGAGCCTGGTGTAGTTTGTAGTAACGTAAAGGAAGATGGCAGTATCTACATTGGAAGTAACACGGCTCCCACTCAGTGCAAGCGACTGAATTTTCAACAACTTATTGGAATGGTTACAAGAAATTTGGAGATTTTGTTTACAAGGTAATGCAGCAATAAAAGAGCAAACTGGAACAATCACATTAAAATATAGTCAATTATACTTATCAAACAGAGGGAATTAGAAATAAAGGCCTGCCTCTAACAAAAGCCTGCTTCAAATAAAAGCCGGTTACCTTGTGAAATATAGGTAAATTAAGGCCCCAGTTTTTATTTGAGGAAACACAGTATTTGGATTCTAAATCTCTTTTGGCAGGGCAGGAGGAAACTGTTGGGCTTTTTGCCACTGCACTAAAAGCAGAGGGGAGTTTAAATGGAAAGGAACTGCTGGCTTTTTGGCATTCCCTTTTTTATTTTGTGGGACAGCCTACAAGAGTGATAAACATTTTCAGTTGTAATTGTGTGGCTTTGTAATGTTAACCATTCACTCTTTGTATGTTTTCCTTTAGACAAATGTAATAAAGTATAAAGCCTTGGTTGTTAATAGAGCTATTAGAGCCTTGTGGTTAATAAAGTTAGTGTATGAACATTTGTCTATATTATGTGTCACAGCACAGATTGTTAGCATTTAACCACCATATAGCAAAGAAAACCCCTTTCATGCATAGCCTTCGTATTTCAGATCAACAAATTTTGGGACATGTTCATTTAATGTCCAAATTAACAACCTTTGTTGAATTTTGTGCTAGCATATAATTTGCATGCAACAAATTCCTGATGTTTATAACCATTGACCCCTTCTTTGTAAATGTTCTACAAGTCCTGTACTACAGCCAATTCCAGTTGTTTGTTTGTTTATAGGTATTTTGGCAAAAGGGGGAAACCAGATTTCAAAATAATAAAGTCTTGTACATTTTCATAAAATGTTGCAAAATATCTTTAAATGTATAAATATTTCAAACACTAGCAATATTAGAGATACTGAGGCATAGAATAAGAGTACTGCAGACAATGAAAATTATAATTTAATTACCAAAAAGAGATTAAGAAACAATGTATTTATTCTGCACCGCCTCTGAATGTTGTAACGTTTCTCATTTCCTCTTCCCAGAGAACTACAATTCCCATTCCCCAGTTGCTCTTCCCTGTGTCCTACATCTTCCCCGTCCTGGATTGCTCGAACTACAGCTTCCCTGGTTTTGCCTGCTCTAAACTACATTTCCCATACCCGGACTCAATCAACCTAATTCAGATCACCTGCTCCCACTCTAGTATATATAAGCACACACATACTCTTGCCTCTTCGCGAGGTATTGTAAGTACTGTTTTTCTTCTTACTGAACATTCATTCATGTATTGTTGTTCCGGTTTGACCTCTGCCTTGTTTTTGGATTATTCTACCTTGGATTTACCTGTGTACCTTAGCCTATACTTTGCTAGTTACTATTCTGGTCTGACCTCTGCCTTGTTTTTTTTGATTATTCTGCCTGCATAAGAACCTGGTCTTATTTCTATACCTCTGCAAGTCTGACCCCTGCTTTTGACTGCCTGAGTAAAACAAACATTATTGTTCATTTTTACCTCTTGGAAATTTTATCATTACAGAATACCTCGCCTAGTACTAAATATGGCTGGGAGTGAGCTGTTGTACGATGGCTGGGCCCAGGAGGATCCTCTATGGGACCTCTACGAAGCCTCCTATGAGGACTTTTTAGTCAGGGAGGCTATGGATGGGGACTACATCCTTCCCCGTCGTGTCTTTGAGACACCTGCCCCTTTTGAAGCTCAAAAGAGGGCACCCAGTCCCTGTTCCAAGACGGTGGCTCCCAGCCCCAGTCCCAAGAAGGCCACCCAGATTTACAAGATGGCTACCAGCCCTGATTCAAAGATGGCTACCAGCCCCAGTACCAAGAAGGCTACTAGTCTCAGTTCCAAGATGGATACCAGCCCCAGTTCCAAGATGGATACCAGCCCCAGTTCCAAGAAGGCTACTAGTCCAGTTCCAGGTAGGCTACTTGTCCCAGTTCCAAGATGGCTACCAGTCCCAGTTCCTCGATGGCTACCAGTCCCAGTTCCAAGATGGCCATCGGCCTCGGTTCCCAGAGGGATTTAATCTTCACTGAATTAAGGAAAGACCCCGAAGTGGATGGGGACTATAGGGATTGGATGAACCAATGCGGCCAAGACATCAGTGCCCGTCAAGACTTGGTTAGCCAGTTCTTCTCCTGGAGGGCCGGTTATGGGTCACTCCAGACAGAGGCTGAGATCTTCCTTTGGAAGCGGCTGCTCACCCGATCCCCTCAGCTAATGTCCTGTTTTGGAGCCATTGGGGCCACTCGATGTCCTGCCAGGACCCTGATCGCCCAAGTTCCTTGGTCACCAGAGGTTGCAGTTCCCGTTCCACGGCCACAAGAGGTCGCAGTTCCCGTTCCACGGCCACAAGAGGTCGCAGTTCCCATTCCACGGCCACAAGAGGGCGCAGTTCCCTCTCCTCGGCCACAAGAGGCCGGTGTTTCCGCTCCACGGCCACAAGAGGCCGGTGTTGTCGCCCAAGTTCCTAGACCACCAGAGGTGGCTACCCAGTCTAGACCACCAGAGGTGGCTACCCAGTCTAGACCACCAGAGGTCGCCACCCAGTCTAGACCACCAGAGGTCGCCACCCAGTCTAGACCACCAGAGGTCGCCACCCAGTCTAGACCACCACAGGGTCGCCACCCAGTCTAGACCACCAGAGGTCGCCACCCAGTCTAGACCACCAGAAGTCGCCACCTTGCCCAGACCAGCAGAGGTCGCCACCTTGCCCAGACCAGCAGAGGTCTCCACCTTGCCCAGACCAGCAGAGGTCTCCACCTTGCCCAGACCAGCAGAGGTCTCCACCT
>JACXGM010016211.1:0-20675 GCA_016801145.1 Umbra pygmaea | reverse complement strand
AGAAATTAGCATATTGTGATAAAGTTCATTATTTTCCATAATGTACTGATAAAAATTAAACTTTCATATATTTTAGATTCATTGCACACCAACTGAAATATTTCAGGTCATTTATTGTTTTAATACTGATGATTTTGGCATACAGCTCATGAAAACCCAAAATTCCTATCTCAAAGAATTAGCATATCATGAAAAGGGTGTCTAAATGAGCTATTAACCTAATCATCTGAATCAACTAATTAACTCTAAACACCTGCAAATGATTCCTGAGGCTTTTAAAAACTCCCAGCCTGTTTCATTACTCAAAACCGCAATCATGGGCAAGACTGCCGACCTGACTGCTGTCCAGTAGGCCATCATTGACACCCTCAAGCAAGAGGGTAAGACACAGAAAGAAATTTCTAAACAAATAGGCTGTTCCCAGAGTCCTGTATCCAGGCAGAGTGGGAAGTCTGTGGGAAGGAAAAAGTGTGGCAAAAAACACTGCACAACGACAAGAGGTGACCGGACCCTGAGGAAGATTGTGGAGAAGGACCGATTCCAGACCTTGGATGACCTGCGGAAGCAGTGGACTGAGTCTGGAGTGCAAACATCCAGAGCCAACGTGCACAGGCGTGTGCAGGAAATGGGCTACAGGTGCCGCATTCCCCAGATCAAGCCACTTTTGAACCAGAAACAGCGGCAGAAGCGCCTGACCTGGGCTACAGAGAAGCAGCACAACAAAACAACAACAAATTTTGCATGTCATTCGGAAATCAAGGTGCCAGAGTCTGGAGGAAGACTGGGGAGAAGGAAATGCCAAAATGCCTGAAGTCCAGTGTCAAGTATCCACAGTCAGTGATGGTCTAGGGTGCCATGTCAGCTGCTGGTGTTGGTCATCTGTGTTTTATCAAGGGCAGGGTCAATGCAGCTAGCTATCAGTAGATTTGGGAGCATTTCATACTTCCATCTGCTGAAAAGCTTCATGGAGATGAAGATTTCATTTTTCAGCACGACCTGGCACCTGTTCACAGTGCCAAAACCACTGGTAAATGGTTTACTGACCATGGTATTACTGTGCTCAATTGGCCTGACAACTCTCCTGACCTGAACCCCATAGAGAATCTGTTGGATATTGTGAAGAGGAAGTTGAGAGACGCAAGACCCAACACTCTGGATTAGCTTAAGGCCGCTATCGAAGCATCCTGGGCCTCCATCACACCTCAGCAGTGCCACAGGCTGATTGCCTCCATGCCACACCGTATTGAAGCAGTAATTTCTGCAAAAGGATTCCCGACCAAGTATTGAGTGCATAACTGAACATAATTATTTGAAGGTTGACTTTTTCATTTTTTTGCATTACAAACACTTCTTTTATTGGTCAGATGAAATATGCTAATTCTTTGAGATAGGAATTTTGGGTTTTCATGAGCTGTATGCCAAAATCATCAGTAATAAAACAATAAATGACCTGAAATATTTCAGTTGGTGTGCAATGAATCTAAAATATATGAACGTTTAATTTTTATCATTACATTATGGAAAATAATGAACTTTATCACAATATGCTAATTTCTCGAGAAGGACCTGTATTTGTATGTTCCTTGCCTGGCTTGTTACGTGTGACGGATACAAAGTGCTTACACTATTTCGCCCTCTCTTTGACAAGAGGCGTAAGTAGCGTTACTGTATATTGTTGTATATAGGCATTTTCTGTATGGGCTATGTGCGCGTTCTATGCCGCGCTTAAGAGCATAGTATTTTCATAGTCTGTAGCCGTGTGCCTTAGCAAGTACATTTATATATATACGTGTATATGTACATTGCCGTGGTACGAGTCAGAAGTGGACTTATTATGTACATTCAGTTGTCCTTTACGACTGTGACATTAAACACCAACAAACAATCTACCTGCTTATCGGTCTCTCTCCTTCATCACCCAAAACCGTGACATGCACTAGTTGTACATATGCCTAAATCGTTTCTTTGAAGTTCTGCAATTTGTTTTTTGTTTGTATTTTTATTCCCTGTAATTCCCTGTAATTCATATGTGTAATTCATATGTAATTTGTGCAATTCATGTGTTGACCTTGTGTCATCTTGCACACACTTTGCGTTATCTTGGGCAGGTTGCCATTTCAAATGAGACATTGTTCTCAATGTGACCACCTGGTTAAATAAAGCAAAAAAAAAGAATCTCAATAGAAACCCAGAGATTGGTTATTATATTTTCTTCAAAATGTGTTTAGAATTTTTTCAATTACAGTATATGTATGGTATATTTTACAGGAAATTGGTGAAAGAGGGAGAATAGAGTCCTACCTCTGGTGCACTAAGCATGCTGTCTTTTCACAATCTAACATTTATAAAAACCCAGGCAAGTCTCTGAGGCTCTAGTTTATAATTCACAGGTGTCAAACCAGTTCCATGTAGGGCATAATGTATGCTGGTCTTTGGTCTTTCCCTTCAAAAAGTGCCTAATTAAGACCAAGACTGCCAGGTGAGGAGAGATCCTAACCAATTAGTGACCTAATCAATCAGTCAGGTACAAGGTGAGAGCTAAGACCTGCATACACTAGGCCCTCCGTGGAACTGGTTTGACACCTGTTCTTCATATAAATCCCACTTTCACTCCAATTGGCTCCCATCTCAATTCATGTCCAACAAATATGGACTTGCTTCATTGCATCAACTCATCAGAAATGCCGGGAAAGTTAAACAAGAGACATCCTCCACTCTGCCGCTCTGTTTCATTCACATTGCTTTCTTATTGAGAAAGTAGTTGCTCTTACATACACGCTTAAAGGAGAAAGCACTTTCTGCTATCAAAATTGCAGTTTCCAAACACATTACCTGTACTCTAGTATATGTACTCTGTTCCCCCCAATCTCTGTTCTTGCAATCTATCCTTTGAATCTGGCTGTATCCCCCTATAATTGTAAACCAATTTCACAATACCTATACCAAAATAATCCTGCCGTTGACCCTGACTTGCTAAATAATTTCAGGCTCATATCCAACCTCCTTTTCCTATAGTGATGGAACATGCTGCATTCTATGAAACCCAGCTGCTCACCTTTTCATATCAGCCCCATGCCGTCATCAATTCACACCACCCATCAGGATCTGCTCTGGCTCCCTGTTATGAAACTGTACACTATATAAAGTCATATTCCGTTCCTTGAAAGCTCTACAGAACTTTGCCCCTTCTACCTTCCTGCACCATTGCCTGGGCTGATACCTTGTTCCTCCAACTCTGGCCTCCGGATTATCCCAAAGATCATGCGTTCCTCTGAGTCCTGTTCTTTCATAGCCTGCCCTCTTCGGCTTTGCATTATTCCTGCCCTGTCATTGCAGGACTCCTGATGGCAATGCGTTTTTAAAACAATCTGTACATGTCTCAGCTGATTACTGTAGTCTCTAACTCATTACTTCTAGGCTTTTTGGTCTTTATTTTTGGTCTTTATATGCTGTGGTTATTTATTGGATTTACAATTTAGTTGTCTGTCATGTTCTTGCTAATATGGTACATTTATTTCCAATTATTTGTTACCATTTCAGGAGATGGTGGTCAAATTTATGCTGTCACAAACTCTATTATATGGCCCTCAATAACATTCTTTCTGGGACAAAAGTAAATTTTTTCAATTATATTTCTGACTAGTGATTCTTTAAAAAAAATACAAGATTAAGGGAATGGAATTTGGTTCTGTTCTTATGTTTTTGCCATTATCTGATCAATGCAGGCAGTGCAGTGTTTTGTTATACTGGGTGTCTTCAATGTCTAGGCAATTGAAAAGGCTAGTTTTCATGAGAGATCCAGTAGGTCAGCTTTCAGCACCATGGACACAGTCACACAGGATTCGGCACAGAAGATTGTTTGAATTCTACCACTGAAGACTGAAAGTGCATGAAAATAGAATATTTTCACCCATTATTGATGGTTTATTTACCATTATTATACAGACTACACAGCAATTCGCAAACATTCCCAAAACATAAAAAAATAGATTTTTTACAATTGTAGTTTTTTCCTAACACAACATGTATTTTAAATACCACAGTACATTTGCCAATGGTTCTAATTATGTGTTCAAATAATGTATTATTCAGTGTTCCAATACTGTTTCATTCATGTTTTTCAAACATACTGCCATTAAAGACAATGTAAAAGCAATGTTCTGGGAACATAATTGCAACTTTGGAAATAATATACTATACACAACCATTATATAATCCTTGGCATGTCTGGACAGATTTTGTCCTACAAAAACATTTGCCAACATTTGGGATATTTTTAAACACTGTTGGTTCCCTGGTTTGTAGATTACCAGCTCTTTCACTCAAGATGTACAGTAATTGAGATGGAACATGTTGTACTGTAGGTGGAAATGGTGGGAGTGCTCCTTTTCACTAGATACACTAGAGTATCCAGTGTTGATTCAGCATTTCAGGTATTCTCCAATGATCCCTAGACTTCATAAACATTCCAGAACAGTCCATATTCTTTACTATACATAAAACATAGTGAGAGAGGGGCAGAGAGAGTGAGAGAGCGAAGTAAAGGAATAGATAGAAAAAAAGATTGTAAAAGTGCAAACCAGAATGTTCTCTTGCCCCAAAACATCACATCTTGATAGCAGTCTCTGGGCTGCTCTGCACCCTGTAGCCAGCTGAGGCTGAGCGGTCATTAATAGTCAACGAGGAGAGACCGTGGGGGATTGCAGTGAGAGCTTGATAATTCAATCTGTCAAGCACACGCTACGAGCTCGGCCAATTAGCTGGAGAGAAGCCTTGACCCCGGCCATTCCACTTTCCTTCCTTCTCTCTGGAAGCATCCCTGGTGCGTGTTAAAGCCGTCCCACCATCTAAGCTATCATGCCTGCCGAGAAGCAACTGGAGCAAGAGTGGTCCAATTAAGAGAAAAGAGTCAGTTTAGAGGGGTTTATTTTACCACTGTGGACAATGGAAGCTCACTGGCAGCACAAGACAACCATTCAAAAGATTATGAGCTTTGACGTTCAGAGACATGGACCAGTGCTGTGTGGTAGTGTATGTTTTATATCTGATCTACATTAGAGTTTACACTGTACATGCAATTATCCTCTCCTCACTTACATCGATTCGTAGCAGCTCAAAACCATCCTATTCTACCACTAAATGGGGCAAAATAATAGAAATGGTCTACAGAATAGAAATAATTCCCTATTGAAATGTCGAGGATAATGGCCATATAATTCTTCTCTTTGTGAGAATGGCTCTCAGAAACACTTTCCCAACCCTATCTCAGGTGCTCAATACATATATCTCACAAATAATATGTGCTTCTCAGTGCTAAACAGGAATTGTATGACAGAAGTAAAATGTGTTGATGCTATTTCTTTGCAAGTCATATTCAGTTGTGTCCTTATTACTGTAGCTTTGCAATTCATAGAAATGTTTGCACGAGTAATGACATTTGCATGTCTGCTGTGTGAAAGGTTGCTAAAATGTACACCAATGTGCCTGCACTCAAACAGTGCTAAATGAGTGTGAGGAGCCGATATGTTAATAGACAGATGGTCAAGCAAGAACTTGTAATTGACAGGTACAGTAATTGGAAATGCTTGACAGGTGTAGTAGAATGCGAACAAATGAGCCTTGAGTGAGTTCCTTCGTTTTCTATCTTGTTCACTGTCATTTTCACTTGAGGGAAATCATTTTCTCATTTTCTACTCCTTCGGGCCTTCCCCTGTTTCTTTCCTCCTCTCCTTTACTCACCATCTTCTCTGGATGCTGCAGTGCTGATGAGAGCCACAGGGTCGGTCTCTGCTAAGTGCCACGTGCCAATTATCATCCTCCCACATTGTATGGATCCAGATGCTTCCTAAAGTGATACAAAAGCAACTAATTAAACACTTAAGTGAGTGTGTGCCGTGTGTGAGTGGTTGAATTCTTTAAGCGTGGGGGTTCATGAGAAAAGAGGACATATTGAATGAAAGACAGAATGTAGTGAAAGACATTCCTCTTCCTTTTATCCTCAAGGAGTACGTGGGAGAGAAAGAAGAAAAGATTGACCTTCATTTGGGACGTTGTTCGAATATATATTTTTTTATGCAGCCCCAAGCAGAATTCTGATGTTGAGTTCCAACTGATTGAGCAATTATTGTTAATTACTTTTATAAATATAAAACTAGGGCACCATACACCAGAAACCTGCATTTGGTTATTTTATGACAATCTGCTTGTCGTACCCAGATATAAACTCTCTACTGTGGGTGGTAGGGCTTTTAGCATGTAGGCCCTAAGCTTTGGAATAACCTGCCCTCTGATCTTCGTACCTCCCCTAACCTACAGACCTTCAAATCTCAACTTAAAACTCATATCTTCACTACGCTAAGTATGCTAAGTTCTGAGGGAACTATTTTGTAAAACGGAAATATGTCAAATATGAACGTATGAGAGGGTCAATTATGTTTGTAGGAAACTAAATTAAACACTCGAATAACGTTCAATATGAACATTAGAAGATCATGACAAAGCATGCAAATAGCATAGTTTTTGCTAGGGCGGAGGTCGGGGATGGTGGACGGGCGTATAAATCCGCAACTTGCATGCCAGTGTTCGCGAGTTCAAATCCAGACAGGTACTTTTTGTGTTTTGTTCTACAGACACGCGATTGTCGGTTTTTGTAATGTTAACCCTAACCTTAATTCTAACCTTAACCTCAGTAACGTCATATCTAACCTTAACCGATAGTAACCTCATGCCTAACCTTAACCGTTAGTATCCTCCTACCAAACCTTAACTGAGAATGTTGTAATATAATTTCGAACGCTATGGAATGTATGGAATGTTCTCGCATAAATCCGCTAAACGAAATGTACCGGAGCAACGTAATTCAAGTACAAATATAGCCTAATAACAAAACGTGCAGTTCAAACGTAAAAAACACCCTAAATAGGTTGGCATAGAACGTAATTTAGGTTTTCAAAATAGTTTCCTGAGAACGTAATTTGGGATATATTCTGAGATTTACGGTTGCCATTTGCATTTTTGCTTGTTTAAATGACAAGCAATCTGCTCGTACAGTTGTCTGTTAACTGTTTGCATTATTCTGTGAAACGACCTTGGGTTCTTGAGAGGCGCCATTAAAAAATAAACATATTATTATTATTTACATTTTGAAGATTGCTGTTATTTCACTTAATTTTGGCTTTCTGCATAAAGATAGAGGTAATGGTATAATGAGAATATACCATTGTATTATTGTAGATTAGTTACATTGAAAATAAACCTGCATCAGAAAGTGAATGTGTTGCTAATGGGAAGACTGGTGCCAGAGCAGCAAACATTTGCTAACCTTGAAGCAAACTTTTAGTTGGCACAACTCTATGAGAAGCAGTATCTTTAATGCAAACAATTTAATACGTTTGTACTTCATGAACAGATTAAAGAAAAAGGAAATGTAGATACCACTTTGGCAACAGCTAATGGAGATACTAATACAATTCAAAATGTAGTATTAACCAGGAGGAAAATTAGATATTTTATGAAATGCTAATTACTCAAGACAAACTCTCCCAGCAATAACGAGATGGAATTGTATATTTGGTTTGGGTTGTGGCTGTGTGTATTTGTGTCTACGGGTTGGTGTCTGTATGTGCATTCCCGTGCCTTCTAAGGCCACTTGCATTATACAGTATGGCTGTCTGTATGCCAGCTCAATTTAGTGACACCAGAAAAAGTATTCTACACACTAAGCTTTGACACAGTCCCTTTTTTACTAATGATTGTCTGCAATTTAGGAGTTGTTAATTTCAGGAAGTTTGTCTAAACACACTAAGGTCTGATTCAGCTCTAGAAAGAATCTAGACCACTGCAATTATTTTAAAGCAACCACTTTGAAAATGTGATGAAGAGAAAAATGGATGGTTACAAGCCATCAAACAAAGCAGAGCTACTTGAATTTTTGCGCAAGGAGTTGCATAAGTCATGCAATATTAATGTGAAAGGCTGGTGGAGAGCATGCCAAGACACATGAAATTTAAAATGCATCAAACTTGTTGCGGATAATACACACTTTTTTTTGCATTTCACAAAGGGATTTTAGTCTGCGTTTTAGCACCCACAACCAAAAAGAAAAAAGTATTGTTATTGAGCTTGCCTAACACCAACCAGGCATCATTATATTAACTCTACTGTTTAAAGGCAGAAAAATCCATTAACATTCCAAATACAGACCTCCCAATTAGTATGATATTCTGCACTTGGTCTGGACAGGTTGACTCCCTACGCGAGTGCCTCTGTGCTGCTACCCAGCCAGGTTGTATTCTGCAAAAAGAATGTTGAGGAAACATCAAAGTGAGAGAGACCGCGGCGATCAAACGCAAGTGATACAACAGCTTCATCCCAACCTTTAGCGCTAGCAGATGAAAGGCCTGATAAATGGATTTCTTCATCTTGGTTGATGAAGCGAGCAGGCTCAACTCCTTCCTGCATGACATGCTGCCGTGGTGCACCAGGGCTTCTGGATGGAGAGAGTGGATGCCATTAAAATACATGATTAAACAGTCTTGTTACATCACTGGTGGCAGAGTTCAGAAATGTGTGGGATGAAAAGGAAAAAGTGTGTGCTTCAGATGATCTCCCACTTTCATTTACATTCAGTATATGTACCCAGGTCATAGGATAGTCGCAATCAACGGTGTTATAAACCCATGTTCTTGGACTGAAATCCTTCTGGAAAAATGACTAATGATTCAGGCACGCTGAACTCCTCCTCCCCTTTACCCAGACAAAACTATGTTTACTGATAAGTTGATTCCATCTGAAGATCTAAGTGCTTCACAGCAATACATTTCTGAAAAATAAATGGAAAACCTGTCAAGATAAAAAAGAGTACACTTGCTGTGTATACACAGATGAATCCAGGATTTAACAGCAAACGTATTATAACGTTTGCAGAGTTAGATTAAGGAGGGGGGTGAGGATATAGAGAAGTTAAAAAGATAGTAAGGGGGTGCTGTGAGCTGTCTGGATCCCCTTCATCAGAAGCCAAAGCCTCAACGAAGCTGACTTTTTGGGGTTAGTTCAGCAGGGATCCCCTGTGCACAGCACCTAAGAGAAGTTAGCCTGAGGATAAACATCACAGAGAGACAACAGATTAAAGCAATGTGCTGCTGCTACTGTATAAACACACACACCAAACAGTATACCTGCTTAACAGCCTCACAACATGTGCAAAGCCACAAGGTCTGATTATCTAACTGGCATTATAAAAAGAGCCTTGACATAGTGTAACTAACTTATTCACATTAAACTTGGGAATGCTTTATGATCTGTTTTTCATCTCGCTTATGTGTTTGAATGTTAATTCGACTCATCCCAGTCTAGAAAGTCTTTTTGAAGCAGTGGAACTTCCAAAATAAATAATAAGAGATATGTGTTGAACATTTTGTTACGCAATGCTCCCCAGACAGGGAGGGGATGTCAAAACCCAAGGCACAAGGACGCCATGCTGGTCAGTGAAGGAGGCATGGAGACGTGAGTGTAAGCAAGGACACAGACACAGATGTTTACCATTTCAACACAGGCTCTTTATTGGCCACAGTAAATAATAATTTTGGGAGAAGAGGCTGAGTGGATCAAAAGCAAAGAAAGTAACAATATAAACCCCACCCCTAATCTGTCATATTAATCTGGCACACAGTCAAGGTGCCCTAACAAAAATACATGTCTAAATATAACGGGTTAGATAAGGGAATATCCTATGGGTGATGTAAGCCCATGGGCAGCTTGCCTAACAGTCCCAAGTGTTCCCCTTCTCCCTGGGAAGACAAAATAACAAATGATAAATACAAAAAACAATGTAAAATAGTAACATTGTACAAACACAATTTCTCACAGAACATAGGCCTATTAGCACTCACACCACAAATCAATAGTCTTCACTCATACAATACTATAAACAAACAGAGAGAGAGCAAAAGTGGGGTGACAACCACACACAACTACCAAAGACCAACAATATAGGCACTTGGCATGTATGGCGTTATATATATGTGCCTCAATTCTGAGCGAGTAATTGTAAGTTTTGAGCACAGAGAACTATATTTTGCAAGCACATTACATTACATGCTCATGCAATATACTCAGGTGCTGTCACAGTTGGTGTTGTGTTGTAGGAGAGACAGGAGACCAAGCGCAGGAGGAGTGTTCAAGATGTTTACTTAACTGTGTATGTGAAGCAATGATACAGCGGATCGTGGAAATACAAAGGTGTACAGGAACTGCACAAAGCCTATTTGCTAATACACATGCTCTTTATCGTGGCACAGACATGACATAACATATAGAAGTACGCCTGGTTCGACCATACACGTACCATTATGTACGATACATTAAGGAGGAGAAGGCTCAATCAATAATGGCACTTACATTGCATACCAACGGACTTTACCACGACAACACGTACGTCTCTCCAGACGGGGAACTGGTCCACAAGAACACGCGCCAAACACTCCAGAACACTGGGACTAAATAGGCTTCTTGATTACTCATCACGCGCAGGTGTGGGAGATCCCCATTCATGTGTGATGAGTAACCAAGCGCCTACCACCTCCCAGTGCCCAGAGGTCGGCGCACACATAAAACACATACAACAGACCTACAGAAACATATACATAAAACATATAGTCCATCACTCTCCATTTCCTGGTCACGACAGCCCAGACCGTCCTGGCCATCGTGACAGGTGCTCTCTCAAAATCTCGTTCTTTGTGTGCAAGCAGACGCTGCTGCGCTCTGCTTGCATGTCTCCCGTTCTCTCTCAACTTCTTCACTCTGTGCATGCTCAACTCTTGAGACACACGCTCGCTCATCTGGCAACAGCGTTACAAATGTGCCAAAAAATCAACCAATCAGAGAATTAAAGAAGAAGGTTAATTGTGATTGGCAATCACAACACTTCCCAAAAAGAAGATTTCCATTCTTTCAGCTAGCAAAACTGACGCAGATTTTGTTTTTCAAAATAACAGCGCTCATTCCAATGCATTAAATAATCTTTGTAAATTCATTTTAAAGCTAGTAAATTGTAATCAAATCAAATTTCATTGTGTGCTTAGGGAACTATTAAAATAGTTTGATAGGAAATATTTTTAAATATGTTTTAATAACAATTGTAAAAGATATACTGTACACTAAATTTTATTAAAGATATTGTCTCATAAAAACTAAACCATCGCTTGTGCCGAAAAATGTGCTATGGATAAATGTTCACCAGGATGTGTTTAATCCAAATATTGTGTTACACTTTATTTTGAGAGTCTGAAATTCCACCTGTAGGTGCTCTACAGATTGTTTGTTGATAATTTATTAATGATGGTACTATCTGTTGATAAGCAACTAATTGTGTAGGTTAGAGGTAGAGGTAAGTTTATTAGGAGAACGATTAAGGTTAGGATTAGGGTTAGAGCTAGTAGATAGTTTGTTGAAATGTTGTTGATATTCTGCAAATAATCTGTATTGAATCTACAGATAAAGTTTTTGGACTCTCAAAATAAAGTGTTACCAAATATGGTAATTCTTTATGTATCTTAGCTAAAACCCAATTAATCTCTTTAGGCAGAAAAGTGGTCCCTGGATGCACCAATGCTATTTGCATTACTTTAGAAATGTTATCTATTATATAAATGCAATTTGTGGTGGAGAGTGGGACTATGTTAAAGACACATTAATAAGCAATCTGGAGATTCAGCAAAGACTGTAGTTTTGAATTCCGCCAACAGTTTTGCCTGTGATTGGAGAGTTTACATATGGTTGTGATCATTCCCCTATATGATTGTTGCTCAAGTGTGGTGTCAAGGAAAATAGATTAATTAAACCCTTCTGTCATATTCCTTTTTACCTTCTTATTCAGTGAAAACATTTTAGAATCGACATTGGGTGGCATTTGAAAAGACCTTCAAAGATGTTTTTGTACTTTCAGTCTTTTATTCCAACTTTCTTCAGGCTGTGGGTCTTGTCTTTTTCTCTTGATTTGGTAGATTTTTTTACAAAGGTCTCTTTGGTATGACACATATAATGTATGCAGTTTAGCAATATATACGTTGTTTTTTCGCACCTAAATACAAAGATTTTGTGTTTTTGAAGGTTACTTCGCTGATAGCTGTGCTTTTATTACTTGGCAGTACTTTTGAATATGTTGATGAAAATCTCTTTAAGTCTTCAGTAAGGTCAGACCAAATAGGAATGACGTGAAGAAGGTTTTAAAAAGGTTCCTCTCAGTGCAGTTTCCAAGATGAATGTGCTCAAATATTTATCTAGTGTTTTCACAAAGCATTCAATGAATGGAGATTTGGAAGACATGGCCTTTTCACTATATATATTCCTGTCAGATTCCTCTGCTAAAGCACCTTGGAGTTCATCAAGGGATTTGTCTGAAATTATCTTAATACCTAATGTATTATTTTAATACCTAATGTTTGTGTTCGTTTCTTGGTTTTGTCAGTCAAGCAACTTACTAATGAGGAATTATTTCTGCTACGAAGAACTATTCAGTTGTCAACAAGAATTTCACACATGTCTGCAAGACTTGTGGAATTCAGTAGTAAACTGAAGATGTACATTCTCATCTTGTACCCATCTTCCTTCTTAGGGTACTATTTTTTACAAAGTTCACTAGCTTGTCACATCAAATGACTTTTTTACATGCTCGTATGACACAGAAATCAAGATCTGTGGAGGTAGCCTCTCCTTTCACTATTTTCAAGCATTGTCTCAAAAACTGCTCCATAGTATCTCAATTGAATACTTTAATTGCTGCTTGCAGCAGTAATATGGACCTATCACTATTCATTTGTATGGGTATTGTGTTGCTGCCACACAAATCCCGCTCTTTGTCCTGTATTGCATTTAGTAACTGTTCTATAGCTCTGTGTGTGTGCTCCTCACTAATCATAAATGCTACTGGAGCTGAACCATGGGATGAAGTCACTACAATCTCATAGTATAAAATCCTTTTCTCATTGATTTTAGACTTGATCATGCCTCCAGTCACATTCCAAGATGCAGAAGATTATTTTTGACAAATGTGCCAGAGTTGGATCCCCGTCTCTGTAAAGCAAATTATCTTTATTTGCACCACTTGCAAAACCTGAATGAAACTCTTTGTTTGGGAGTTTGTCATGTCCTCACTCATAAATGTTTCTCTTAGCTTCTGCAATGACACTATTTCTTCAGAATCCAAGAAGTTGTTAGTATGTTGTTCTCATTTAATGTTTCTCATTACAGAAGACTCCTTTCTCACGTCACTTCTATTATTTGCTGTGGTAGATTTAAAATGTGTTCTGTGCCACGGACAAAAAGCATAGTATTTATAGAGTCTATATTCGTTGTGCAAACTCGCTATTCTCCTGTTCATACGCTTACTACCGTACATCCTGGAGCTTCATTAAAGTCAAGTATCAACTACATGCCACTGCGTTCGGTCTCCCTCCTTTCACCACACCCCACAGCATGACAGGTAGCAACTCCAGAAGTTTGAGATGGATGGTTATTTTCTCTTGACACAACCTTAGTTGATTTCTCATTTTCATTTAGGGAATCAGAAATATTCACAATTTACTGTTTGTACCATTTGGTTTTTTACTTGTCTGTCACAAGTCTTGTGATCTATTGTATTTGCACAATAAATAAATAATCTATTTCTTGCATTTACTTGGAAGGAACATGAGGTTTCATTGCATGCATAAGTATTTCATTCAACTTCCTTATGTTTGTCTGGAGATACACATAAACAATCAAAGTGCTAACAATTTGCACAGTAATCACATTGCTTGTTTGCTCTTATTTGGTGATTTACAGAAACACAAGTTTTTTTTCACAATTAATATTTAATGCATTGGAATAAGCGCTATTATTTTGAAAAACAAAATCTGCATTTGTGTTGCTAGCATAATATAGTGTTGCTGAAAGAACCATAGGAAAGAATGGAAATATACTTTGGGAAGCGTTGTGATTGGAGACCAACAGCCAATCACAATTGACCTTTTTTAATTCTCAGATTGGATGATTTTGTGGCACATTTTAACACTGTTGCAAGTTGAGTGAGTGTGTCAAGAGTTGAGCACAAATGAAGAGGTTGAAAGAGTTGGAGACTTGACCGGAGGGCAGCAGCGTCTGCCTGAGCGCAGAGAACGAGTTTGTGAGAGAGCACCTGAGTAAACTGTGTGAGAATGTAATGTAATGTGCTTGTAAAATATAATTCTCTGTGCTCAAAACGTACAATTACTCGCTCAGGATTGAGCCACATATATAATGCCATAGGCATAGGCCCAACATGAATACAAAGAGTAAAGAGATGTTAGGTGAGAGAAAGGGCAAGAGCTAACAAACACAAAATGGCACATATATGTACTACAGAAGGGCACGATGGGAATGCAGCTGATGAGCAAAACCAGGTGAACCAGATTATATAGGGGCGGAGTCATTGATGGGTGATGATTGGACCAATCTGCTCCACCTGTGGGAGACACACAAACTGATGGGAACAAACACACAGAACAGGACAGAAACACAGCACAGAGAACACTACACAAACCACGGTAAACATATAAACATTGATACAATTATAATGGGGGATGTAACAAATACTGTCTACTGAGCTATTGCTTTCATTTTAAAAAAAAGTACAAAAGACAAAGTTGTGTTGTTTACGTTGTCTCTTTGTCGTCTGGGGACACAATAAGGCTTAGTTCCAGACAGCAGACACTGCTACAACACTGCCCAGAGTATGGTTCATATCCTCTTTTGCTTTATTGGTTTAATAATAGACCAAGTTTGGGCATTGTGAAGATACTGCATCCTGCCTATGAACTGATGCCATGGCAAATATGAACAAGTTTGTTTTAGCCTCTCTGGAGAATAGAACAGGCACAGAGGTATAATTACAAAGACACCCTTGGGATGAGGCAACAATCACAAACAAGCATATACAAACACACACATGTGTGCACACAAACCTGTTTGCACCTTTACAAACAGATACACTGTTGGAAACCACATGGGCTTATGTTTGCTATATTAGTTACTAAATATGTTTGTATGGTTTATTTTTATCCAATACACCAAGTGCTGGTAAACAGGCAACTGATCCCCATATCTCCACTATTCAATTTTTTAGCACAGAGCAGTGACATACAATTATCCAAAAGTTGGTGAGAAAGAAGTTACCATAAATAATCATACAAAAGTTTTTTTTAATGCTGCACATGGTATTGTACTTTTTATTTTAGTATTCAATTGAAGAAAATGTCCGTAATATATGCAGTGACAGTGAAATGTTGGTCATTCATTGTAGCTCATCTCTTTAACTGTCCCCCCTAGTTTCTGCTCTCCATTGAGCATTTCACCAACATTTGAGTAAACAGTGAGTTGACTTTTTCCGCAAGTGTGCATTGATGTAGCCTAGATGAACAAAGTACAATCCTGTAAGGCACCATTAGTTTAAGCTTGCACACTTTCACGCAAAACAATAAACAGGAGGACACATTATATGACATCTGTTAATGTCTAATTTCAACATTGGCAGATGAAATAGGTCCTACATTAAATGTTTAACATAAAATCACGAGAGGGATTTTTCATTTGAATTTTACATTTTATTATTTAAAAATGGAACATGAATTGCACCATTCAATTTCGATTTGTTAATCTCCTCTCCACTTTCTAGAAGTCACTTTCAAAGTTTTGCCAGTAACACCAGACATTTGAGGACACCACAAAGAGAGTGGCATGGGTGAGAGTGGTTAAAGATTCACAGCTTGTCATTTAATAAGGCAGACAGTGGACAGCCTTGTAGGGCTTGAACATAAAGCAGTGGCTGTGCCATGTTCAAACAGTGGTGGACATCCAGTTCTGCTGGAGGTCATTTTAGTAGGCCTAATTCATTTCATTGTAACTCTGTTTAGGGCACACTATTTAAAAATGCATTGGATATATAGCACGTATCAAACTCCTTCACAACCATGGTTAGTAATAGAGACAGCTTGCCCCCCATTCTTGTTGTACAGTTGAAACGTAGTTCTAAACGTATTTTTTCTGTATTGTGTGTTTAAATCTGTATTTTGTATATGTTCTCATTATTGATATTTTAGTCATTTAGCAGATGCTGTTAACCAGAGCAACTTACAGTGAGTACAGGGACATTCCCCCTGAAGCAACAACATAAAGTGCCTAGCCCAAGCATACAACAACATTTGGCACAGTTGGGAATTGAACCGGCAGCCTTCCGACCACAAATCTGACTCCCTAACCACTGAGCCATCTCTGTTTATAGTACAGGGCAACAATGTAAATGAGATCTCAGTAAATCAGTCTCAGTTGGTGTTCCCTGTATACTGTATATAAAAACAGATGGAATTGTGTAGTTTTGAGACACTTATAAATTACATACAGACATGCAGAAATTGCCCATTGTATACTAAGTTGCATGAGGGAATGTGCCTGTGTGTCTATGGGAGTGGTCAGATGTTTAGCTTATGTTGCAATATGAAGAGACAAAGAGGGACAGATCTAGTCTTCAGGTCTATTTTCGATTGGCTGAACTGGTTAGTGAAAACTGGACATTGCCTTTTTAGGGCATCAACATATAGGCTTCTGTGCTTAGCCATGTAGGAGTGTACGTTTGGCCAGATCTGAATAGGATTAATGTAGCCACCAGAGGCATGCTATAAAAGGTTTAACAGTATGTGAACAGGGGGTTGCTGGGATGGGAGAAAGGGAGGCAGAAGCAACTTTAAAAAATGTCTGATGTAACTAATAAACCTTGTTGAATATTTGCAAACTCCTGATCATTTCTGGATATGGAAGAATTTAATTAGATGACTATGATTTTGCTACGACATTTTGGCACCCCAGAGGGGACCCGGAATGAGATATATGAATGCGGAGATTGAAAGTGAGTGTTGGAGGATTGTACAGATTGTGGCCATAGTTAAAATAAAGGGTAAGTGTTTTGATCTTACTAAAAGTCTGTAAAATCCAACCGTTTCAACCAAACGCAGGCGAGTCTCTCCAAAATGAAGAACAATAGTGCTGTTTTGTGTTTTTGTAATGTCGCTGTCAGTCTGTATATGCGTTTGTCTCAAGGTGGGTGATGATTGTGAGTCTGCGCGAAATTAGCATGCCGTAGATCGGCCATTTTTGTCAAGTAACTTTACTGCGCCTGGGTCATATACTGGATGAGGTGGGCGGCCATTTTGGGGAGGTAAATTTTACATCAAGAAGATTTTGTATTATAAACTTGTACCATAACACTTGTAAATAAGTAAAAATCTTTTGGTACGGCACTGGTTAAATACAAGTACAGAAAGATAAAAGGATGGATGTAAATGCAGTGGTCTTCTTCAGGTAGGTCTCTAGAGCAAAAAATGTAATCAGTTCAATAAAGCTCTGTGGATACCAGATGATGACATAAATATGCATAAAGTGATGTCATTGCCTGAATGGATAAAGTTAAAAGCAGCCCTATGTAAAACTGCAGTATGAGCAAAAAAAGATACTGGGCAGATGGGTTAGGTGTCCAATAGACTGAAAAAAAAGGTATATACTGAGATAAACATAAAATTGTGAATCAATTTGTCTGTAGGTATCTAAAAGCACCTGGGTAGTATTTTGGGTTCTCGTTGTAGTCCGTTGACAGATCTCATGATACCGGTTATTTTGGTGGGCATATACAAAGCTCAAGGGCCTCATCTATAAAACTTTGCCGTGGATTTGCATCAGAAGTGGCATAGAGACGAAATATAGGACGTGCGTACGCAAAGAAATATTCAGATTTTTTAAATCTGTGCACACGCTTGTCCTACGCCGTTTTCCCTTTATAATTCACAATCAACTCTAAATGTGGCGCAGCTTTTGCGGCTGCATGTCACGCCCATAATTGCCCATAAATAGTCAGTGAAATGCCTCAAAATTAATATTCATTGATTGAGATATCATGGCAAACAGAGAGAGGAAAAACAAAAAAGAAACTTCACTCAATGTGAAGTAGAAAATATTGTTGGCGAGGTGGAAAACAGGAGGAAAATGTTGTTTGAAGGGCACAGTGTGCCTATTACCAATGCCGAAAAGGCTTTGGAGTGGCAAAAGGTTGCAGACGCTGTAAGAATGTCGGACCGTGGCCCAAATAAAAAGTGGTCAGATATCAGTCGATGTCAAAGCGTCTGGCGCTTCATCGCGAAAGTGTGTCTGCCACGGGTGGGGAAAAATTGGTTACATTACAGCAACATGTCTGCATAACAAATTATTTTGACATTGGCGGAATGAAAATGCTTTCGATTAATAAAAGGATGTTCATTCTCATTCGTTGCCATTATGCCAATAGCACCGATTACATTTGGGAAACCGGATATAGCTGCAAAATGTGCTTTTTTGTTTGCCTGTTCACTCGCCGTGTACGGAAACTTCATGTAATTATGCGACAAGCCTATTATACCGACTAACACGCCTGGCATAACACGGCAAAGGGTTGGCTGAGATATCCCTGACCTGTCAGTCAATTCCATCTGGAACATGCCAGTCGCCAGAAATCCTGTTATTAGTGTTATGAAAGGCGCCAATAAATAATATGCATTAGGCTATTATTATTAGTATTATCTTCTAACAGTGCAAGATCAGCTATTGTACGTCATTACGCATTGTGATGGCATGGCTTTTTATAACCATCCATTTGATGGTATCTGATAATCAATAATACAGATGTCGGTATTAATCTAATTGTAAATGGAAAATAGTTCTGCACAAATGGAATTTCTTGCACCTTTCAAAATGGTTATGACCTGCGTCACGATGGAACACATTTAAAAACAAAATGAACCAATTGCATATAAATGAACATTATGTTTCTGTATCTGATTACGACATGTATACTATGTAAACAATATTCCCCAATGGACAATAAAGACTATCTATCTATCTATCATCATCTATTTATCTATCTATCTGCACCGCGAGACATCGACAAGAATATTAGTTTTAAACATGATTTTGTTCTGATCGTATTATTTATGAGGATGAATTATATAACATGCCAATATAATTAGCCTACATAATATATTTGAGTGTTCTTTTTGCAAATATGTGAAATATTTCCTTCATTTGCATTTACGTTACAATCTTGTTTTATATTGTTTGTATTTCTATGCAGGCTGTTAATTGTAAGCATGGCTTTGTGACATCTTCATATTATTAATGAGAGGCGGTATTTCGATTTCGGTTACACAACGCTCTGCATTTTCAGAAGGATCTACAGTAGCCTACGTGTTTCATCCATCTGCCGAAGGTATCGCCATTTCTCATTTCACGTTTTTGTGCGTACGCCTGGGTCAGAGTTGCCGTGAAGGACCGCACATTTTCCCGTCAAGTTTGCTTTTTACAAATCCCAAATATTGCGTAGAGAGCTGCGTACGTCTTCTTTTGTGCATACGCCACGTTTATAAATGAGGCCCCAGGGCCTGAATGCCTTGCTTTGGCTGAGATCCTACAGAGATAGTCTTATCTTCTGTAAGGTGTACAAATATGCATGTTGTATATGAATTCTAACAATTACAGGGTACCTACCTGTGGTCATGATAGAAGTCAAGGAAACGATGGAAGTATGGGTGATTTTGGGAGATACCAGAAGATACAGTATGAGTGATGAAAGCATGAGAGTTTGAATGAATCTGACTACCTAGTTTTGCTCTCTAGTTGTCGAGTTGCCGCCAGTTGTTGTAACAAAAAGTGATGGGGCTTTTTTCTTTGTGCAAGAGAAAGATAACTCTTTAACCAGACAAGCCACAATCAATTAACTTTCCTTTGGCCAAAGAAAAATAAACCACTTGTTACTTACAGGCTGTCAGCTAAATATCATTAATAGGCCTATTATGAACACTAATTTTATTGACCATTAATGAAATAGATACATGTTGTCTGACTGTAGTTTTATAGATTACTGCAGGATATTGTATTATGCCTCATTCTTACTAGATTATCAGGCATTTTATTTAGGGATATTGGGAATAATATGACATCAGGCTATATAGTACTATATTGTATAGTAATTTAATTTATTACATTTATAAAGGGCACATTTACTTTCTTCCTGGGTTGGGGGCCATTTATCCAGAAACCACTACACCACTGGGAAAAAAAGCCTGTTAGGAGTAGGGATGGGGATCGTTAATTTTTATTGATATTGTTACCATTTTCGAGACTGCTTAACGATCCGAGTCTTTATCGATACTGTTATCGATACTTTTCTTTTATTTGGTGGAAAGACAAGATGACAATAAATTCTTAATATTACCAGAACTATTATTGCTTTTATTGCAAAAACTGAGAGTCTGTGACTGTTTGATTTAATGGTTATCGAAACAAAAAAGTGCCCAAAGTTATTTAGGATCACACAATAATGTTAGGCTAATTACATGGGAGTTAATGAAGGACCAATCGATTTGTACACAACTCGGAGTCAGGGCCATGGTCAAATTAAAATCTGCCTCCCTGTGTGTATCTATCAGAGCTCTATTTCCTTCTCATAGACAAATAGGCCTGAATAAGTGCATATTGTGCATACAGTTAGATTGTAATAACACATGCATACATGACCATACAGTGCAATTCTTTCAGATTGTACTACTTTAAATCCAAGTCTCTCCTTTCTATTGGGCACT
>JACXGM010016210.1:0-20675 GCA_016801145.1 Umbra pygmaea | reverse complement strand
AGTCCATTTACCCATTGATATTCTCCCACCGAGCCGCATTATCAAATTCTCACCTGACGCGAACAGTTCTTGTAGTAGGCCTATGTTAGAGAGTAATATTTAGCATAATGGTAAAACATATAAAGAGGGAAGATCTAAAGTTGCAAAATATCATTGTGACTTTGGCTGTTTTGAAAATGGAACACAAAATAAATGTAGGCCTAGGTTTAATGCAGGTTTGAATGGCATGTCAGGACGTTTAAAAAATAATTTGGAATGATCGGATATTGACTATAGGGTAAATTCAAGATGATATAGGCTATGTTATTATTTAGTTTATGTAAATATAACATTTTAGAAAACAATTCCAATTTTGTTCAAATAGGCATATTATTAGCTATTAGAATGCGAATTATACCGGGCCGGACAGCAGGCGTGATGCTATCACATTTCAATTGTCTGTTGACTGGCTAACAGTAGCTCTAGAGAAAATGGTAGTATGATCTTCTTGGCCTGGGATTAATACATATTAATTTAAATGTGCAAAATTGTTTCAGCTTATGAGATTTTTGCATTTGTGGAAAAAAGTTAAGCCGCGAAGCCTTCATCTGCATATTCATTTAGGGGAGGAGGCAAGGCGGGATCAGTGGCTCGTTCCCGTGCGGTCAATCTCACGTTGACTCTGATTTATAAAGGAAAGGTACCCAGGACCTGGCGTACGACCGGTTTTATACATGTGAATTTTTCTGTGCGTACGTACTTTTCCAGTTTTGGCCGTACGCCATCTTCTGGTATGTAAGCTGCGCAATCTTTTATACATGAGGCCCCTGGGCCCGTATTCATAAAGAATCTTAATGCAAAGAGTAGCTCCTAGTGAGAAAATTCTAAGAAAATTCTTAGAAATGTGGGCGTTTAAAAAAAAATCATAGTAAAGAAAAAAGTAATTCAGAAAGCATCTTAACTCTTAAAGGAGGTCCTAAATCCAAAATTGGTAGGAGTACAGGCGAGGACTTTTAAGAAGCTTAAGAGTTCCTTCAGTAGAGGAGAAAACGGCGGAATTACGAAGAGAGAGAAGAAATGCGTTGCAGACAATGGATGATAGTGAATCAATAAGAAGCTATAGATTAGATTGCGCAGGGATCATGTTTGTGACCGATCCTATTTAGAGACACGCTAACATCTCAGACACAGCACAGAAATGTCATAGTGCCAGAAATGAAAGTAATCACTACATTACGATATTTGGCAACTGGGAAAATGCAACAATGTAGCAGTGATGTCTGTCACAACCTTCTGTAAGCAGAGTGATCAAACAAACAATTACAGCACTTTCAGAACCTCTGTGTCGCAGTTCATTTCCTTTCCACTGGACATTCCCACCTTGCAGGCATAAAAAACGGCATTTATGAATATAGCAGCCTTCTTGTCGGAGTAATTGATGGAACCCACATCCGAATTATTCAAGGTGATCTCCGAAATACGTGATACTACCACGGACACTTAACTTCAAACTCTGTGGCAGTTTCACGGAATGGCCGAAAATTCGGAGAAACTGCCACGGATCCTTAACTTCTAAATCCGTGACAGTTTCACGGAATACTTAAAATCTCTCAGTTTTTTCTTTCTTGGACAACCAACCAATCACAGTCTTCAAAACATTGTGTCATACATAGCAACGGGGTCAGCCCTGCCTCCTCACTAAGATAAGAGTTTTTGTCTTTTCCTTGCTCAGAGTTGCTCTTAGATGGGTCTGGAATCGATCTTAAGCTAAGACTCCTACGTAAAAGTTTTTAAGCTAAATTAGGAGTTTTCTAAGAGGATTCTTAGAATCTTTATGAATACGGGCCCTGTGCTCTCCATCCAGTATATATACCTCATAGATTCCTCCACTCATTGTGAGGTATTGTTCGTTCTGCCAACATACTAAGCCTTCCAGTTTGACCCTATATTATACCTGGTTACTTTGTCCTTGGATTTGCCTTGTGTACCTCTGCCTGTGTTTGATTTCCACTCCAGTGTACAGACTCCTGCCTGTTCCCTGACTTCGCCTGAGCCTCTCCTTCCAGTAAGATTCTGTGTACCTATCCCTGTCTGGCTTGACTACCTTGATTCCGTGTACCGATCCCTGCCTGGCCCGACTACCACGATTCTGTAAACGGAACTATTGCCTGTCTCTGGACCTCTCTGCCTGGATTTTTGCCTTTTGTATTAATAAATCTTTATTGTGGTATTGTGGAACCCTGTCCTGGTTGGTCATTACAGGCAACATTAAAGAGTTGAAAATAAACTTGTTCAACGTCCTTTGCCAACGCTATTATTAGGGACCGTTCGGTATTTATGGAATAGACCACTGGAGGAAAATAGGGGAGGGTCATCTCTTTTTATTCTTTGTTGAAGGGAGGGTCACTCAACATTTTTTAGTCTAGGCGGAGGGTCACCCAACTTTTGTATTCATGAAAAAAATGCAAAATTTCTAAGTGGCTTGTTTGGTGCATATTTTTCCATGTAGGTCTCAGTCTCGGCCCCCCATCGGTAGCAGATGGGTCTGAACCAACGTAAATCGCACCATCCCCCACCCAAATTGGCGCTTGTCTGAGAAATTCAGTTTTATATCATGTTCAGCTTCAGCAGCTTTACCAATATACAAAAATGTACAATGACTGAGGAAGTCTAGTGACGAGTCCTTAGCAACCAGTTAATGTGTTGAATTATTACCAGGCACGTGTAGAGTACAGATAGACCTCAGAGGGAGCTTGAGCCCCTTCCCCTTTCCCCTCAGACTCAAAGTGCCCTCTTGGCTGGTGTTATTTTCAAATAATATTTTTAATTCTTTAATACTATCAGATTGAATACCAGTCACATTCTCTAAAATGTAATTTTCGTATATTTATGGGCCCTCCTCCACAGGCAGGTACAGTAGTGCAGAAGGACAGAGTCTTTATAACTGTAACTCAGTAACTACTTTGAAATTGCTTTCCTAGTTTTGTTCAGTATAGTTTTGTGCAAAATTGCTTGGCATAGGCGTTCAATTAATTAGACACAATGTCAAAAAACAATCTGGTATTGGAAGACGAGGACTGCAAGCCACTGATCATATCTTAATAATACATACTGTAATACTATTGATATGAATATATTTAAGATGGGGGAACAGACATATTTAGGGTTGGTAAATGCTTACAAGTCTGACTACCGAACCACTGAGCAATCTGACCCCATGTCACCTTTAGGCAGTTTGTCTATTCTAGCCTACTCATATGTGATTGGTCTGATCAACTAAACACAGCATGACTCAGAACATATTGTGTGAATATAAATGGTTTTGTGGCAACATTGGGAAATGGAAATAATAGACACTTGGAAAGGGTGTGTGTGTGTGTGTCTATGCATGCAAGCACGCGTGCGCGTGTAGGGTGCCTTTTTTTTACTTGAGCCCCCCAAAATGTCTGGGCACGTCCCTGGTTATTACCCAGTGTGCTTTGTTGAATCATGGTCTCAATGTTTAATTGTTTTATTTCATGTGAATACTAGTTTACTAGAGGAGTAACTTAGTATTTGAAGTAATGCAGTAATGCAGGAAGTGTGCATTTAGTTCCATGCTTATTGTGTTTCCACAACAATGTTAGTGAGTAAATCTACTGAAATGGCCACCATCTTGGTGGAGTGTGATGTGTAAGATGAGAAACCAGAGGTTAAGTCATGATTGTAAAAAAAAACAGTGGCTATCTGTAAATCTTTGCCAAGCTCAAACCAGTACAGAAGGCATCAATAAATTGTTGGGGAGGTTCATGCCTCTTTTCCAAATCATTATTTTAGGGTCATAGAAAAATTTATTGCTGGCAAAGGGAGGGTCAGGACTATTTTGACTAAAGATCCCAAAACTCCTCCGGTAGCCCCTTAAATAAATACAGAACAGTCCCTTACAGACCGGAAATTAGTTTGCCGAGTTTCAACATTAAAACATTTGCCGTGAAAAAGGCCTATTATATATTTACGTTCTCTTTTCCCTTTCTATGGGCGCATCTTCAACAATTTCTGTGTGCTTCCGTTTTAGGTGCTCGTGCATCGTGGTTGTGCTCCTGTGATAAGCAAGTGAAGTTTGACTGTGTACAGACCACTCTTTTGTTACCAGTTGGCCTGAAATACTCCCATACTTTGGAAGCTTTTATGTCTAGTGGTTGATTCGGAGGACTCACCTGCCTCTGCCATTTTTCATATCAAAGCAGTGAAGGCGGAGGGAGGGGGCAGAGGATAGCAGATTATCCAGCAGGGGCGCGCACAAACTGGTGTGGAGGTGAATTACAGTGAGATGTTTGAGGCGGGAGACCAAAAATAAATAGGCGCTCAATAGTAAAACAACACATCGACGTTGACAAAATTTCATGGTAGATTACGTCGACTAAGTCGACTAATCGCGGCAGCACTAACTATAGGCTGCTGCTCCTCTATATCATCCCTCAGATGGAGCTGCATTTGCTCCTCCAACCAACCTGGAGGCCGCTTCTCTGTAGACTGCAAAGGAGGGACGTTGTAACTGGTCCAGGTCTCACACCTCCATATATTAGGCTCCTTTGCAGAAGCCATAGGAGAGGTCCACTGGAATGGGCTAGGTTGTGTGTCCATCGGAGGAGGAGTGGTAGTCCAAGCTGGCATTACCGGGCTACCACTACCTCCATAGCTCCCCCCCGAAAATGTTATTGGGGGAACCCTGGTTATAACGCCTCCACTGGTCCTCCACCTCACCTGGAGTGGGACTGCACAGGTGGCTAGGCCCAGCTCGCTCATAGACTGGGAGAATGCAACAGGAGACTGAATGCTTACAGTTACATTCTTGCCTTTTTTTTAGAATGTTAGAAAACAAGAAAACTGGGCTTATTTAGCTGCTAGAGAAGTAGGGGCAACTTTCTTCCCAAAACAAATAACCTACACAGTCGATACATAACATGTACTAATGGGCATTAGCACATTCCCACAAATACATATATGCCATATATTATACGGATTACCACTCTAGAACAAATATTCATATAAGCAGATAACAGCATTATATTGTTTTTATGTATAGGGTTACCTTTCAGAAATCAGCACTCACATAACACAGTGGCAGTGTAAAGGTAAAGTACTTGAAGAAACTAGAATAGCGAAATCCAACAAACAGGAGACCCACAATGTCACACAACCACCTTCTGAAACACAAAAGACTATATAGCTACTTGATTACCAATCACCAACTCTGCATTTGCTTCTGCCTTGTTTACACTTCGCTACACCATGACACCAGAGTTTTCATCTATTAACAGACAATCAGATTTTAGATTATCTGTTATTAGTTTGAAGGAAGTGTTTGTAAGAAAATGAAACTTGTCTGGCAAAAAGCTGCTTAATAGGAGATGTTTGAAAAAATAAAATGCCCAGAATTTCAGCCTGTTTATGTGGGATGAATTTTTGCATGTAAAGATGCAGTCTGTGATTATTGCAATTAATAAAATAAACCTCCCATTCTGGCCTGGATCTGTAATACACTGACAAACCTCATTTCGACATTAACTTTTAAGATTAAGTTGTTTTGATGAAATGGGACACAGGTCATTACATCATCATATCACAGCTTTATCTAACAACCACCTGCTTATTTTTAACAAACAAATTAAGGTAGCACTTTAAACACTTTCCAATTATGAGAAGTACAAGTCCTACCAATTTCCTAATGATGTCCAGGGATTGGTACTGTACCTACCTTTACAGGTGAAGCACTTCAGGTGGAAGTGCTTGGACTGCACACGCAGAACCTCCCCCCTACATTGTTGCCCACACTTGTAGCACTGGATCAGAGGCTTCTCATTTGAATGATGAGTGTCCTGTGGATGTGCCACTAAAATAGACAGAGAAATATAGGTTGTTTTTTAGAGGTACAATACTGTTGTAAGAGAATGTTGCAGATGGGATAACACTTGCTCTAAACACACAAAAAAGCAAAAGGAAAACATTACCACACTATTATTTCAAATATATAGTTTAAATAGGGCTGGGCAATATATCGATATTATATCCATATAGTGATATTATCCTCTTAGATTTTGGATATTGTAATATCGTGATATGACAAAAGTGTTATCTTTTCCTGGTTTTAAAAGATGGATTACAGTAAAGTGATGTAATTTATTGAACTTGCTTTTCTATTATTTGCCTTTACCCCATTTAGTTATTATATACCCATCAATGTTGATTATTTATCAAAAATCTCATTGTGTCAATATTTCTTTGTTAGCACCAATTGTCAACCCTACAATATCGCCACAATATTTATATTGAGGTATTTGGTCTACAATATCGTGATATTCAATTTTTTCCATATCGCCCAGCTCTAACTTTGAAAAATATCTAATGAAAACAATCCATGTATGCTGTTTTCTTTTAGGGCTCTGCATATGATGACTGTAGAAGAGATAATAGAGCTTTGATCTAAGGCAGAACTGATCCCAGATCCGCATGCATAGACTAGGATTAATCAATGTCCAGGAAACCTGCCCTATGAAATATAAATAGGTTATGCATTAGCAAGCTGTGGCTTCTGCCCTCCTACCAGGCATAGCCTCAATTTCTGTCTCTCCACATGGGGCTGTAAATAATGACCAACTGCTGAGAAACCATGACAGTGAAAAGAACAGTACACACACACATTCAAACCACTAAATAATGTAAACATAACTGCCTTTCCACAATGCACACATATTTTCATCTATTTCGAAACTTCCAGAATATTTCATTTCACAAAAGCATCGGCTCAACAACACAAACACACACAGAGTCAGGATGAACACTGATACAATCACACACAACACACAGTCAGTCCATGAATACTAATACAAACACACACAGACACCACATCGAGTCTGAGTCGAGTCTCAAGT
The DNA here is from genome assembly GCA_016801145.1 of Umbra pygmaea. Classification (NCBI taxonomy): domain Eukaryota; kingdom Metazoa; phylum Chordata; class Actinopteri; order Esociformes; family Umbridae; genus Umbra; species Umbra pygmaea. Next base: position 13,785 of record JACXGM010016210.1, on the reverse strand, counting down.
CCCCAATGCTTGAGTCCTAGTCCAAGTCCGAGTCACCAAAGAAGAGTCAGAGTCGAGTCCGAGTCGAGTCAACATTACCTGAGTTCAAGTCCGAGTCTCGATTCTACAGTGTTTGAGTACAAGTTACTAAAGAAGAGTCCGAGTCGAGTCACCATTACCAGAGTTCAAGTCAGAGTCCTGAGTTCGAAGTCTGAGTTGAATTTCAAGACTGGCTACATTGCTCCACTCTGGCTCCTTTAAAGAGTTGATATATAAAAAAGAGGGTCTACATAAAACTAAAATGACACCAATATCACCATTCCAAAGGGAGTTAATTAACTTTGTTTTATTTTAGCAGAAAAGTGAAAGCAGCAGAAATGCAGAACTTTGAACACTTTAATATCTGTTTATTTATTGCAAGTACTATTTGTATAATATAATGTAAAATCTGTGTAGGTAAACTTCACGATCTGGGGAGCATTTCTCAGCATTTTTCAAATGTGAACATGTAGTAGGGAGCACACGAATCATACACTACAGTTGCTTATATATCAATACCAATTCCTTTGTTACGAGAGTAGTGACAGAGCGAGAATGGTAGTTGCGTTAATGGCCGAAACATGGTCAATGCATTCGGAGCATACACACGTATGGCGTGTGTTTTTTTGTCATAAAATGGGCATGTCGTGCCACTATGCAGACCTCCACTATGCAGATTTGAGGCACTCCAAAAATGTAACTCAACGCAAGCTACGTAAGCAACAGTACAGTACATAGAAATAGAATAGATAGAAAGGCCATTCCAATTTAAATCAATGTAGCAGAATGGTCAGAGTGGCAGCAAACATTAATATAAAATGTTGTATGATGTATGTAGTGGATTTGAAATAAAGGGTGATACGCTCATAACAGAAAAGGAGAAATCATATGTGCCTACAACATTATAATTTAATAAAAAGGTGGACTAACAGTTTTACTAGGTATTTCTCCATTGACATCGGGAGTGCATTAAAAACAGAGGTGTAAAATGTTTTATATATCTGTTTGTCAACTTCAGACATTTGCTTTTAATCAAAAAATATATAAAATTCCTGAACACCTTCATTACTACAAAATGACGAAAATGTTGGAGGAAAAGCACAAGTGATTATTTCCATTGTTACCCAGTGACTTCATTATGCAAACGCTGCAGCCCACCATTTCATTTTGAGCAACTCAACAACAAATACAATAATATAAATTATTTGGTCTACTCTAGGCTATACATTAGCACAGACTGTCAAGAGACCTTATCCTATCTCTTTCCATGCGGCTTCGCAATACATGCCGGAATTATTTAGGCCTACGCGAAATGCGAGTTTAACCATCAAGAGCGCCTTAGAAATATATTGGCATTCAGATGCAAGCATCTATCAGAGAAGATATATAAAAGAACGTTTGGCCATCAGCTCGACAAAGATAATAAACATGACTACTAAATGAATAGGTATCATGTATTTCTTCCAAGCTGAATCCTAATTTCCATTTGGCAAACGATATGTTGAGTATGGCTTGCCTTAACCTAATTGGGCAAAACTGATTTAAATGTTGAACACAAAAATAAATGTTTTTTGGACCAAAATCATGAACTATAAAATATATTACTTCATTATGGATAGAGTGATTCAAATGGATCGTTTGAGGTACATAGGGGTCTAGTCTACCATGTTGGCTGCATTCAAGTGCAGTCATTTTTGTAATGCTTTTCTATTTTTTTAAATAACAGTGTTCTGATTAAATGCTATGACAAACACTTTGAGAAATCGCTCTTGTTTTTTTGAGCACACTTGTGTGTTGTAAGACAAACTCAGGAATTTTGAAATCACTGTCAGTCGACATGCTTCCTTTGGCTTTTTGTGATGTGTTCAAATTAACACCTCACCTTTACCCGCAAGCCAGATATAACGACACAGCCGGAAACTCAGACTTTGGTCATTACAGTCAAAGCACAATTATAAGGGACAATTCCTAGAAGCTACTCTGGAACATGCTATTCCCCCCCGTCTGATGGATATACACTCCCAGGCGGACTTAAATTCAGGTCTAAACGCAAACACACTATAGTAAAAAAATAAGTGTTCATGGTTGGTGTCTTAAAGACAAGACTCCTCCCTTAACAGTATTCTACATGCATTATGGAGTCGTATTAAAGGGTTATTTATACTTCTGCATCGAGTTTATGGCATAGCATACGCCATAGGCATACGTCGTAGCCTACGTCGTCATGAGCATTTATACTTCTCTGTCAGTGTCTGTGTTGTGCTGCAATGCAATCAAGCCGACCAACTAAGTTATGACTATAAATGGCTCTATGAGACCGAACGATAACCGGCTCCACAGTCTTATCTGGAATGATGCAATCTTTTAACTGTCGTCGAGACATTATATGAACAAAGTCATGTGATTTACCTTAAGAAGGCTTGGAAGCTGTCTATAAGAGCATCTTCTTGCCTAGAACACCTCAGCCTGAGTGACAAGAGATGGTGACGGTCATTGTTCCACCACCAGCTGGGACTGGGAGATCCTGCCCAGAATAGGCTGCAGAGACCACAAACTAGTGGGACAAAGTCTGTTGAGACACAGGGAGCCCCAACATATTGCCACCAAATCAAACAAAGAGCTGGGAGTGCGAGCTCCTCAGACCCTGAGTGCAGGCAATATAAGCCTTCAGTGCCCTCACCAGACATAAAGTAAGCAGGCTCACATCCCCGTGCGGAAGAGCTGGATCAAACCGATAGGAGCTGATCTCAATCCCTTGGTTAACAGTCTGAGAGTTAACCACCTTAGGTATAAAAAAGGGATTCGGCCAGAGAGACACACCAGTGTTGTCAGCCTTCCATCTCAAACATTCCTCACTAAGGGACAGAGCATGCAACTCGCTAACCCTCTTAGCCGAACGAACACACAGGCAAGAGGAAAGCTGGTTTGTGAGAGAGGAACCTAAGGGTATCCTGTTTCATGGGCTCATAAGGAGCTTGAGTCAAGGCCTTCAGCACCAAGGGCAGCTCCCATGAATGAGACCTGGGGGATCTGTACGGACGCAGTCTACACAACCCTTTAATGAATTGGGACACCAAGGGATGCCTCCCCACCGTAACACCACCCACAGCCGCATGGAAGAAGGATATAGTAGAAGAGTACACCTTAAGGGTGCTAGCCGGCCCTCTTTCCTCCAGAAGCAACTGAAGGAAGCGGAGACCAAGGGGGACAGAGCAAGTGGCAGGATCCGCCTGCCTACTTCAACACCATCCCGAAAACACCCTCCACTTCTGGACTTAGAACAAGTGGAGGGAGCCCTTGCATTAACTACAGTGTGCAGGACCACCTCATCTAGCCCCTGAGAAGGGGCCAAGCCCAAAGCTGTGTGCCAAATCTGCCCCCCCACCTGAGAAAGCAGGTCTGCTCTGACCGGCAGGGCCCAAGGCACACCACAAAACAAGCAAAGGAGCACCGGAAACCAATGCCTCCTTGGTCATCGAGGGAAGTAGATGGAACCTGGGGAAGTAGAGGGAACCTGGGGAAGTAGAGGGAACCTGGGGTAGTAGAGGGAACAGAGGAAAAACATACAACAATCCTGTCGGCCACTCTCGAGTGCATCCAGACCCAGCAGGGAGAACCACATCCTGCAGTGGGTAGTCTTTGCTGATAACAACAGATTGGTCCGTGCCAATGCGAACTGAGTCGATATAAGGGCTACAACTTCCGGATGGAGCCTCCACTCTCCCTGGCCGCCCAGTTAACAACTCCCGGAATATAAATTGCCCTGAGCAAAGCCAGATGCCAAAAAGGCCAAAACAGGAGTTCCTGTGCGAACTGGAGGCAGCACAGAGACCTGGTGCCCTCCTGGTGATTTATGTGATACACAGTAGGGGAACTGTCCATCCTCACCAAAACATGCCTGTCCTGAATAAAAGGGAGGAGAGCCTTCAGAGAAAGATGAACCGCCCTCAAATCCAAAGCATTGATGTGTGCTTCCCCCCAAGGGGGTTTCCACACACCTCGCACCATCCTGCCTTCCCAGACTGCACCCCAGCCGGTCATCCATTGTCACCACAGTCCGTTGTGAAGGAATGCTTGTGAGGGGGACCCTCTGGGAGGGCACTTCCTCTGAGGAGCATTTCTGGCCGGGGTTCTGGGCCAAACCCTTGCCGCCTCTTATTTCATAATGACACATTTCATAATATCCATTTGTAATATTCAAATGAATGGGGCGTGGTTATCTCACAGATTCAAACACACAGCACCAGTATGTTTGACCATTGAAATACTCTGACATAGATTTCAAAGTTTTAAATAGTTTGAGAGCGATTGAGCTCCGTGTTCGTGTGGAAGATGTCATAAGCTTATGAAGATATGCTTGCTAACTATGTGTTATCTGGTCTATCAACCCGAGAAATCGCGGATCTGTTTTGTGTGTCACAAAGCATGATTCAGAGGAGATCGATTTATCAACCAGAGGAATCGGTGATCTGTTTGGTGTGTTACCCAGCACAATTCAGAGGAGATCTCTAAATCGTGCTTTGTGACACACCAAACAGATCCACGATTTCTCAGGTTGATAAACCAGACAACACAAAGGTAGCGAGCATATATCACTTGCAATTTCCATAGGCAGACGTCTTGCACCTGTGCTTGAAGTTTCTATGTCATCAACAACACAAAAACAGTGCTCAATTGGTCTCAAACTAATTAAAACTTTGATATCTATGTCTATATTTTGAAGATCACTTATCCGCTTGAGTTTTTCAATAAAGTCTTCAATACGGGTGCTGTTGATTTGGTTTGAATCTGTGAGATAACCACACCCATTCATTTGAATATAACAAATGGATATTATGAAATGTCCCATTATGAAATAAGAGTGCCTTGAAATAAATAAATGTGGAATTATGAAATTAAATTCCCCTGAAATAAATAAAAGGTTTCCTTTGAAAAACACCATTATGAAATTAAAAACAATTTATTTATTTTATTGGACTGCGTTTATATATTTATATTTTAATATTTATATTTTTATTGTGTCATTTATTTATTTCAGGACTTATTTCATAGCCATATTTATTTATTTAATATTGACAAAAATGGCTTTCCATACAGGTGGTTATGGAGATTGCTGCTGTTGGCATTTGTAACAAATACATTTTTTGGGATATTCTGCAAACAGGCTTATCAAGAATTTTTGGTTTTCCATTCCATTGCCACCAAAATTTGAAATCACCGCTATCACCCAACGACCTGTAGGAAGCACCTCCCTAACATGTCGTCGTTGAACACAATTGAACTGATATATTCTCCATGTTCACATGAGTTGTCTTTGCATCTCATCCATCACGTTATTATACTAGGCTGTAAATGCAGTTTAAGTTGCGCTATTTGTGTGAAGTTTTAAAACCGAAATATGCCTAAAAGGCCGATTTAACTTTTTTATAACAAGAACCATATTTTCACATCAGTCGGGAAGGAAACAGACTATTCACCCTCCCCCACCCTAATGAATAGGTGTTGTTTAAACCTTAGGCCGCCTTGCACCCCCACACTTGCCATTAAACTTTGTTGAACAAATCTCAGTTATGCTATTTTCCAAAGAATTAAATACAGTTGGAAAAGACATAGACCAGCAGAATGTAACACTGAATGTTAGTAAAAAATATTTTTTATTAGTATTTAAACACTCAGAATTATTAAATGTTTTGTAAACATTGAAATAACACGGGTTTGGCGGTTATAGAGTTTAAATGATGGTGTTCATTTATAACCGTCAGTCTCATGGTTATTTAATAACCGTCACACCCCTACTGGCAACAATAGCTCTGCCAAAAGTGAGCTGGACACAATCCCTAGTTCGCCGAGTCTGGTCAGCCCTATCCAACAATCCCTGGGAGTCAGGATGAAAAATCTGCCTTGGAACAAACGGCCTATTCACAAGCTCTTTCCGGATAGAGACGTTTGCGCTAGCCAAACCTGCCGCTAGACCCAATGTCTCTCGTTAGCTGAGAATGGGTAAAAAGAGCGGAATCTACGAGATCCATGACATCCCTGTCATCGGGAATGGCAGTCTTCCTAAAAGCTGCCTACAAAATGACAAACGCGTTTCCAGAACGAGCCGCTCATGTGGCCGCATTGTAGGTCCGACACACCATATAGTCAGTTTTATTGCACTCTTTAACCGGACAGCGTGGAGTAGCCATCACACGTTTTGGACCCAGAGACCTCAAAACTGCCATGTCCTTTTCAACAGGAGGTATATCTCCCAACCCAGTGCTGGGAGCATATTGTACTTTAGCCAGCAGCCCACATTGAATTGAGAGGCCCCACCAGTGGCGCTCCACACCTTTCTGAGCATTTGCAAATAATCCCCCGCCACAGGAACCAACACCGACTGCTGGGCCTGGGACATGACTGCCCACACTCCATCCACCAGAGCAGCAGGCACATTCGGGACATCAAGACTCACAATTTTCGCCGCAATCATGACCTTGGAGATAATATCCATGGAAGGGGGCTCACTGTCACCTGGGTTGGACAAAGTGGACAGCCAACCAAACCATGAGTCAAACTGTCCAGAGTCAGCTGCACCTTCAGCCTGCTCGCCACTCCCAAAAAGGACGGCCGGGGCACAAAGGGAAAGAGCCTCAGGGTGATCACCAACTTCCCGCTGATAGGAGGGCTACCTGTCAGCGGAGGAATCGCCCGAGGGCCCTGGCTCTGATGTGAACCTTGCCACAGAATGCTGAGCCTCAATCCTACCAGACAAAATGTATGGCAGCCAGGATGCCAGGATTGCTGTCACTGGACACCCAGAACCCTCTTGGACTGAACCGGGCTATGAGAAGGTCGGGGAACATGGGGCATACTCGAGTCCCACCCCCGTCTATGGTCAGAAGGGTATTTAAATGTATTTTAACCTATTACACATAAAAGTAGAATGCCTACAGAAACTTCCTCCAACGTCCGAGTCCCTTTTCATGAATGCTCGAGTCCGATTTTATATATCCTCAAGTCCAAATACAAGTCATCAGTAAGCGAGTCCAAGTACAAGTCATCAGTGCACGAGTCCAAGTACAAGTCACGAGTCCAGAGCATAGCGACTCAAGTCAGACTTGAGTCTGAGTCCAGGACTCAAGTACTCCATCACTGAAACACACACACCACACACAGTTAGGCCATGATCACTGATACAATCACACACACACTGTCAGGCCATGAACACTGATACAAACACACCACACACACATGCCGTGAACACTGATACAAACACACACACACACACTACACACAGACAAGCCATGAACACTGATACAAACACACACACACTACACACAGACAAGCCATGAACACTGATACAAACACACACACACACTACACACAGGCAGGCCATGAACACTGATACAAAGACACACACACACACTACACAGACAGGCCATGAACACTGATACAAACACACACAACACACAGTCAGGCCATGAACACTGATACAAAGACACACACACAACACACAGGCCGGCCATGAACACTGATAGCAACACACACACACCACACAAAGACAGGCCATGAACACTAATACTGCTTTGCCTGTCTCCCCACAATAGACCTCTGACACATAAAAAACATTACGGAGCATCCGGGAATAGAATCATGACAAATCTATCGTCTGGTACTAAAGTGAGACACTGTTATTCATGACCTTGTTCTACCACTGCTGATAATATGACTGTCTATTACAGTGTATGTATAAGGATGCCCTTAAAGGACAACTCTGACGCAAAATGAACCTAGGGGTTAATAACACATTGGTAGTTTTCTGGGATATGTTCTCATGCTAATCGAATGTGCCCAGTTTTAGTGTGAACTGATCATTTCCTTATAACGCTAGTTTTGAGGGCAAGGATGAAGTAAAAATAAATTGCTATTATAGACCACTAACAAAGCATTGAGAACTTTGTAAGTTTACAGACAGTTTATTAGAAATATTGTTTAAAAGACATTACCGTTCTTGTATATAGCCAGGCACCATCTTCAGAAAACAGACTCGATCAGTCAAACCACAAACTCTGAGCTCGACTGTGACTTGGAATCTTCCATGGCATGAGGTTTTGCAGTCATTCATGCATGTCAATGGACAAGACTTACAGCTGGCAATGCAAACTAAAATCAAACACAATTTGCTTACAGTTCAGCTCATTATGCTACCATGGAAGTGAGGGGCTATTTTGAGTTTTGTTAATGGTCTATAATAGCGATTTATTTTTACTTCATCCTTGCCCTCACAACTAGCATTATAAGGTAGTTATCAGTTCTCACTAAAACTGGGCACATTTGATTAGCATGAAAACATATCCCAGAGAACGGTCGACTCTGTACCAATGTGTAATTAACCCCTAGGATCATTTTGCGCCGGAGTTGTGCTTTAAATAATTGAGGATGTTAATATGGACAATGTACAACAAAAACTAAAATATTCAGTTGAACCTTGTATCTTTAATGCTTAATGTACATTATATGGTGTAATTGTAATGCATTGTAAGACATGGGCTAAGCAAATACTCCCTGCCCCATAAGATTTCTTAAATATGATCCTGGCAAATGATGAGTCAGCCGATATGCTAATGAGGCACAACATTTGAATAAGCTGTTCAAAGACTCATATACTTATGCCAAGTTAAAAAGCATTATACATGCAGGCGAAAGTATAAGGTATTCTGTCTTTGTAATTAGCCAGGGAAATATCACAACTCATAACAAACAGAAGACAGAAGCACCCCTTAATCCTTCACATTTATTAATTTCTGACAAAAGGAAGTCCTTCAGCAATCCTTGAGCCAACATGTTCGCGTTTCCCTTCAGCTTGTGACAAGGGAAAACCTTCAACGCTGTCTGACTCATCTCCAAAGCGCTGTGAAATAGCCACTATAAGGCTTACATTTCATGTCCTACAACAAATTGGGGGAGAATTCCTGACTCAACAGAAACAAGTTCAATGTGGGTCTGAAGGTGGTGAGGGATGAATACACCCACATGTGCTTTAGGGGCTGAGAGGGATGACGAGAGACAGAGGGAAAAAAGGGGTCTGTCTCTTCCATGTCGTCAATGTGATTACGCACAGAGCTATGAGTCACGCCTCAATGACAAAAGTTGACCTGAGCAGCACTGAAATGAGATGCTGTTGGGTTTGAGAGCTCAGTAGGGCTCATATATGACACGGTGCCTCCAGAAGATAACTGTACAGTTACTGACTGGATCTAACAAGTAACAAATACCCTAAATCAACTGTTTAATGGTAAAGAACTTACCAGCAAGCTACTGGAACTAAGGAGGTTCTCTGTGGTTTGCAACAACAGGACAAAGCAGTCAAGGCGTAAAGATTTGTCTTTATTAATGAAAACTGGTGAGCAGGTCCCAGCACAGAGGAACTAGAGACTTACTGCTCAGGTGATTTGGAATACCTTCTGGTAGACTTTAGACAATTTTAGCTAGATAGTCTGTACATCTGTAATTTTCACTTCTGTCTACATCCCACCTCAAATATACACCACTACAGCACCACTAGTAAAGGGCTCGTAACTAAGCATTTCACTGTAGAAGGCACAACTGTTGTACATTATTGATCATGTGAATAAAGTTGATTCTGATTCTAGTAATGATTTCCCAAAGCCGACTCCTTCCAAAGATCTGGGTTTGAGATCTGAGATGAAAGACATTTCTATTTTTTATTTTAACTATGCAAAGGTATTTCCAGAATTATTATATTTTTTAACACATCTGACTTCGTGAACATTTGAAGGTGAACTATTAATAGTTTGATGACTTGCTGTATCACCCACCTGGTACAGGGCAGCTGCACCACCCATGACCACAAGGCTCTAGAGGTGGTCATGACAGCTCAGCACATGACCTCACACCAAGACTGACTTGCGAACCCTGAAGCCCAGTACAACCAGAGATTTAGGAACAGTGCATTCTAATAGAACTCAGTCGCACAGCCGTAACCTGTTCACCCTGTCACCATCTGGTAGAAAGTACAGGGGACACAACAAACAGGCCTCAGCACAGCTTCTTCTAACAGATTGTAAGGCTATTGTGTGAACACCTGAGTTATCACACTGCAAGTTTGCTGAACTTTCACACTAACACATTCACTCACACAGCCTCTTTTATTCTCCATAGTCAATATTTTGTATGCTGAATGGCACTATTATGAAGTGTACATACAGTTCGACTGCACTATTTTGACACATCATTTTATCTTATACTGTAATTTTTTTTAATCTTTGGACTAATTTTACCATTTTTACTTTGTTAACATTTTTTATCATCTATTCACTTTGCACTGCTGAAGATATTTTGGAATCTAAGCATTTCATAATAAGTGCCACTGAGAACAATAGTCCCCACCTTTTCTTATTTTATCCATCATGACATACCTGGAAAAACATATTAAATGTGCAGTTCATTCTATAACATGCAGTCTGGTTCTTTTGTGATACACAAAATCATTTTCTGAAACTTCTCATATTTGCTAAATATCTAATAAATTGTTAAAAAATGTATTGCATTTGTAAAGCACTTTTCATTATAGTAGAATAATCTGAAAGTAAGTACAATTATGAATATACCTCAGTTAGCAGCGAGATTCCAATTTAAAAGTTTGTGGTTTTAATGAAAAGGCACAATTCAGCACTTACAGCACATAGTTAATCATTTGGGGATTACTTTTTTGGCATAAAGACTGCTTTTTTACTGTATGTAAAATTAGTATTTTATGTCAGTAACATTGAAAGATAACTCAGTAATGCACAAAGCTGGCCAAATACTGTGAATAAGTGGGGCGTTTACATGACCAGCGTAAGAAAAGCTCCATCTGTGCCATTCATTTCCTATTGGCCGAGGGTTTATGCCCAACTTAGCGATGGCCCTACCCTAGGCGCAGCTCAACGGCAAAGTTCATGCATATTCAAATTCCAACCCACTGTCATGACCTCTAAATGTACAGTAATCAATGGCATTTCAGTTTGATTGGGTTGTTGTAGCCACAAAAATAAAAACATTTTAAAGATGTTTGTGTAATAGTTCTCGCTACGGCTGCCTTCCCGAGGCTCGAATTGGTGATCCTCTGTACACAATGACAATGGTCACCAACGAAGCATCATTACCATGACCCCACAAAAGCCACAGCTTCTTCAAGGCAAGGGAAACCACAACTTAAACGTCTTAGAGCAAGTGACGTAACCACTTGAAATGCAATCCCAAACTACAACTTAACACTAAAATCATATTTATTTTTATTTAACCTTTATTTAACCAGGTAAGTTGACTAAGAACAGTTTCTTATTTACAGCAACGACCTGGGAGCAATTAGGGTAAAGTGTCTTGCCCAAGGACACAACGACATTTGGCTCAGTCGGGAATCGAACTAGGACTCCCTACCCACTGAGCCATCTGCGCCCCTAAATATATCTATATCTGGGTAGGAAGTTATTGGCATTAAATAATATTAGTTGGGAAAAACAACAACTACCTACAGTAAATAGCTACAGTGGTATAGATATGTCAGGATGTGCCCTACCAAGCGGAGTTAAAGGCGCTGGCCACTGATCTTGCATCCGCCACCTTGAATGTGGTGGCAGATAGCCTAGTGGACAAGGGTATTGGGAATAACAATCAAATTATTTTCTGCTTCTAATCCTATAGAGCAATAACTTTTTTTTAACTTGTGCCCTTGAACAATGCAATTTTTGCTCTGGATGAAAGCATCTGCTTATGATTTATTTAATCAACGTTACGAAGTAGAGAACAGAACCAGACACTATAGACTTAACTACTGCACTGATTGGTCTACAGAGGATAGAGTCATACTGCAGACATCTCATCACTGGAAGATCAAACAGCAGGAAATGCACACTTGTACGTGTTCAGAAGTGCAAAGCATTGTGAAATGTTAGTTAAAGTAGTCTGCACCACATTATAAAATTTCTATTTGAAACGTAATAGTTTGACCAATGAACTTGGCCATGATAATCAGCCAGGCCTCCCCACACTCAGAACTCACAGCCAGCAGTAATTTAGCACATAAATCCATGTTTGTAGGGGAACTAAAACCACCAGAGCATCCACAGGCTTTGCACATTGAAATGGGCTGCAACCCACCAGCCACTGCCCCCACCTCCACCCTCTCAAAGGAAGCCTCGGCGTAAGCAATAATAAAGGTTGCAGATTATGCACAAGAGGGAACTAGAGAAGGCCATACTGAATCCCCTGAGGATACATTTCCCCGTTAAGCATACACTGATCGTAAACAAAAAGGGTGTGTGCTTTATTGATGGATGGAGAATTAGCTGAAAGGCTTTTATACTCTGCCTGTTTAGGGACCTCAAAGTGAAATTTCCGATTTGTTACTCTCTCCAAAGAAAGGGTCTTCCTAAAACCACATTGGGGTTCTTGCGGATTAGCTACGTACAACCATAAAGAATTATTTAGCTGTCCCTTTTTAATCGTTTTCATCTATTAGTGTTCGATGTAATGTTAGTGAATAGAAAAAGGGATAGGTAATACGATGATGGCAAATATTAAAGATAACATTTGATTTGTGTATTTATCTACTATGTATTTCTGTAGGTTATTTAGGTCATTTACATTCTAGACTGAAATGGCTCCATCCTTTGGAGCCTTTGGGGTGAGAAAACAGGAGCCCTTTTATCATATCTGATATAGAGTCAACTCAATAAGTATTGGCTCCCTTTGTGAAACTGAAGATTCCTGAGATTTTGGGCTCAAACATAACAGGGAACAGTATAATTTTATATCAACAAAATTTATTTTTAAGGTCCCCGATCTGCACACAAGGAGTCGCTGGAGAGCGACGTGGCAAGGTTAATTATCCGACTTAACTATTCCAAATCTTGGACAGCGCTATGTCAATTTGTGCTGGCTCATTCTGGAATTTCCGGGAAGAGATGGAGAACCCATATTCAGGCTCGAACCACTAATTATCATGACGCAGCATGTCCGGCAAGACACCACGCCAAATATCACAGCATTGCTAAAGTAAGCGAATATAGAGTAGCAATGTCACCATCATTATCATATTGTCAAATGCACCTTGACTGATGGCAATGTTGCCATTAGCTAGCAAGTAGGCCTACTGTCAAAAATAGTAAGAGCATGTCTGGTCCACTTTAGGCCAAATCAACTCCCATTTACGATGGATTAAGTAGACGGCTTAGTTAGACATCAGCCCCAAAAATAACATATTGTGATGAAAAATGCAACCTGTGAATATTTTGTGAAGCCTGGAGTGAACAACATACTCAGAACTGAGCCTCTTCCTATAAAATCTGACAAGGTTGGAGCCCACTTTAAAGTCATCCTGGATCATTTCAATGTCTGTGTTATTCTTAGGTGTGCGCTTCTGGACTGTCCTCTATAATTCAGACCACAGGTTTTCAATTGGATTAAAATAGACTAAGATATACAGCATTCATTTTTAGTTCCTGCTAACTTTTTCTGTTAATTTTGATGTATGTCGGGGGTCATTGTCTTGTTGAAATGTCCATGTACAGGCAAGTCTTAATCTCCTGGCAGAGGGAACCAGGTTTTTGGATAATTATCCCAGGACCACAATACTTTTGAAACCTGTTTTTCACCCAAAAAAATAAACAAAATAAAATAATTTCAGAAATGATTGTGTTGAAATAAAGGCAGACCCTTATGTTTGAGCCCAAAGTACCTTACCACTGGTTGATTTTGTTGTTTACATTTTCTCCATTTTAT
>JACXGM010016209.1:0-20676 GCA_016801145.1 Umbra pygmaea | reverse complement strand
AATTGTGTATTTTAAGGGTAGGGGTAAGTTTAGAATATGTTTTAGGGTAATGGTTAAGGTTAGGTTTAACATAAGGGGAATGGTTAAGGTTAGGATTAGGGTTAGGGTTAGTAGATAGTTTGTTAAAATGTTGTTGACAGTATGCAGATAATATGTAGAGCATCTAGAGATGGACTCTCAAAATAAAGTGTTACCAAAAGATGCAATATTGTCAGACCTCGACTAGTACAAGCAAAATAGGTTCATATTCATTTTTACACAAAGGAATATAAATATGTTAAATTAAAGATGCCTTCTGCGATATTAGGCCCCTACGCTGGACTTTAATTTTTTCGTATAGGTTCATATTTTCTCTCTTGTTCTACTGGGTTTAGAGTCTCGTCCTGCAAATTCGACAGATGTCACCGGTACAGCATCTTGTTTGACTGCTCTGTCAATGGTACTTCCTCTACTTTAGGAAACCGTGTCTCACACATTTGCAGGTGATTCCCTGCCTGACGCTTGGTAAGGAAATGCCTGAAATAGCGATGAAAAACACAGTCGGGTTCCAAGATAACTGCGGTAAGATGATGATTCTACTTTGATTGTGCATATAGTATAAACAATGTACTACACATCGGGACTAAAATGTGGATGCTAAACTACATTTGTAATTACGAAAGTCGCGGACTATAGCTTAAAGAAGAGAAAATCACTATCGGTGGAATAACAATTGTATTATAATAATTGGCTTTCATGCTCTCTACCAGTCTTTCAAATTGATTTTGGTTGACTGGCGCAAAAATTCATGCAGTTCGGGTTTGATTGATGGCTTGTGAATCCAACTTGCTCTCAATCACATTCCAGAGGTTTTCAATGGGGTTGTTCTAAGAAATGTTTGCAGTTGTCTCCTAATTTTTCCCAGAGCTGTAGTATAAAAATATCAAGAGGAACATTTGATATTGATTCATCCAGGTAAGTTGTATGAGAACACGTTTTCATTTGCAGCAATGACCTGGGTAGGTCACATAAAATTTAAATGTACAAGCAAGGAAATTAAAAAGCAAAGAAAAAGCTACATTCACATAAAACACAGTCAGTAATAACATTATCTTCAAGTAACGATCTAAAATGTCCTATATAAACTAGTTTCTCCATCTTAAAAGTACCTTGTAACATATTCCACATGTGAGGGGGATTGAAATTAAAAGTTCTACACAATTCAGTGGATATCTTAGGGATCTCCAGTAATAGCTATTCCTGAGCTCGGGTATGGTAGCCCATCAATTTAATAGGTAAAAGTGAATTAATATAAGGTGATAATTTGTGCAAATGAACTTTATAAACAAAAAGTGTAAAATGCATTACTCTTTGAGACTTTAAAGTCAGCCAGTCAACTTTCTGATAAAGCATGCAATGATGGGTAGTGAACATGTCTGCTGTAATAAAATGAATAGCACTATAAAAACACAGTATCAAGAGGTTTTAACACAGAAGCAAAGGCATGCATATAGATGTCTACATAGTCAATGACAGGCAAAAAATGTTGATTAAACAATGCATTCTATTGTTTACTGTCAAACAAGACTAATTTCTATAAAAGAAACCCACTTTAACTCGTAGTTTTCAAACCAACCCATCAACATGCATTTTAAAGGAGTGCCCATCATCAATGCAGATCCCCAAATATTCATAAGCATGCGCACAAATAATACATGGATAGACATTGGTTCAGTTCATAGTCAGTGTACCATCACAAATTCTCAGATACTCTCAATTATTTCAAAATGCGGTACATTGCTTTCTTTAAATATCAACTACAAAACAATGACACTAAACCTTTACAACCAGCCCCACACTCGTCAGTCAGGCATTTATCTGGACTCTAATGAAGTTTGTAGCAGTGAGATTTTTCTCACTCCTTGTGTACGCCCTTTCCAGTAAACCAAAAGAGAGGCAACAGAAGCGTAATATAATTGACAGAGCAGCCAACATACTTATTAATATTGTAGCAGTTCTGTCTCTGAGCGGGGAAGTAGCTCCGGCAGCCCCGCCCGGTGTGTGATTAACGGCCAATCAGTCACAACCCAGAGCACCTGCGGGGATAATTATCACCCTTCTTGTCCCTTTAAAACAGGTGCTGCTTCTCAGTACCTCCTCCTTCACACCGCTCAACTGTAATGGGGTTATGATACTGTTCCATGTTTTGGTAACTTTATTTTCGTTTGCGCTGAGACTGCAATGTTTAGAAAATGTTCAAATGTAATGAAACAGTGTTTATATGGTTAGACTGAATAAGTCAAGTTTTTACATGCGTTACATGAGTGGCCAATACATTTTTTTAATTGAAAGGATGTGTTGCTGTTAACCTCATTTTAGCTCATAGGAGTTCTAGTTATTGAAAAGTGTTCTCCAGGCAGATCTGCCTTGGAGAGAGAAACATTTGATTGGTTGATTCAAAATAGAGGGCAGACCTCACATTGATTATTTTTTATTGATAGTTATGATTTTTAATTACTCCAGTGTGGTTAAGGTTAGGGTTCAGGTTAGCTGTAAGGTTAGATATGATTAAAGGCTGAGAAAACTATGCTCATGTGCATATTTCATGTCATGTGTCATGCCCTCAGTTTTGAATCAACCAATCAAATGATTTCTGCCTCCAAGGCAGATCTGCCTAGAGAACACTTTTCAATACTAAAACTCCTATGAGCTCATTGTCTACGATGAGCGCTTTTGGTTCCAGGTCCCTAGTGACTAAGGTATCTCTTCTTTTTGTCATTCATCGTAATTTGATTTGTTTCTTTCACTTTGAACATTTTTGTTAATTTGTGTGTATTTGGGCCTGGGAACCTGACAGTATAAGAACCTCTATAGGTAGACATTTTATTATTTTTACTTATTTAGCAGAAAATCTTTTCCATAGTTTAGACACATTCTCATACATGAACACAGGTCAAATACTTAACAAGACTACTGATTGAAGATTCAACTCGCATTACATAGATGCACACCTGACAGTAGAGTGCAAGTGTGTACATGGCAAAATTACTTACAATTTTCCAGGCAATAGCGATTGTGAGACAGCTGCAGTACGAAAGGTTACTCTGGGCTGCTCCAGGGAAAATAGATTTTTTCCCCCCACTATCACAGTAAAGCTTTTCTATCAGCCCCAGAGACAGAAAAAAACACATTTGATTTTGCTGTTCATCCTCCAAACTGTGCGCAATGAACGGTAAGGAAGAGTGGGTAAAGGACGGTTGTACACTGCAGCATCGCTAGCTAGCTCTCTCTGGTTTCTCCACTGACTGCCATTCATTACATGACCCCCAGCCACTGCCCTTAACCACATCCACACTAGATGCTATGATGGATGAATTATTAGAGTCCTTTATTGGTGTACTTTAGGCAGGAGATATACTTTGTAATTAATGTCACAGTTTGGTTCTCTCTCATTTATATCAATCGACTAAAGGTGACTCTTTAACTCGACCAGAGAACAATGGCCATCGGAAAAGACAGGAGTTTGCCAGTGGAGCGCAGCAATGCTGAATAACAAACCCACCATCCATCATGGTAGTATGGGGAGAAGCAGCCAGCTGGAGGTGCCCTGGGGAGACCCTCCAAGGAGGTGTGCCTTGTTCACCAACATGAGTGGGGCGAGTGAAAATGGTCTCTCTACCACACCACAACGAGTGGGAGTGTTAAAAAAAGTCATCAGATCCATACAGAAAAGGTTTTATATTAAAGAATATAGTAAATCATATTTGGTTTGTTTTCCAGTGCTTTGATAGAAAGAACAGAGTTTGCAAGTCTTAAATGAATCGGGAAAATCTAGAGACATGGAACAATTACTTTTACTTTTTCAACGATTATTTGGGGGTATTTTTTACTCTTTTGTTATAACAGAACAGTTAGGAAGCATAGGGAGACAGGCTTGTAGGGAGAGACAGAAAAAGGGCACACACAGCAGCTGAGCCGGTGCTCAAAGCAAGAGCATAGAACCCTACACCTAACTGTGGCACAGAAAAATTTGAATTCATGTCAAAAGAAACACAATTATTGTGAAAACATACTGTACCTTACCCCTCTATGCACAAAGATCAAACTTCTAATTTTAATTTAATACCATCATGCAAACTTTGCTTCTGTACTGTCGTTCAAAGGTGTCGTTTGTTTGACTTTCCTCGTGGATTGGACTGTGTTGGCCAACATTTTAAAGCAAAAATTCTCATTCTGTTATGGTGGAATTACCCATGTATTTCTGACCAGGTCTTATGATTGCTTCTTGGTTTTCCGTTTTCCTCAAACATCATTACAGGAAGTGCCCATAATGGTAAGGATGAGTGCAAAAGCCTTAGCTCCTCTCAGCCGAGACGATGACAGAGGTCATTTTATTGTTAGCCAGGCTCCTCCTGTTTACTTAACCTTTTCAGAGTCCTCATTAACTCACAACCACCGGCATTCAGCCTTTGGTTGCTAAGGGCACTGAACCAGCAGATGGGTCCTAGTCTTTATTCAGCAACACTAAATGTGAGGTCATGATGCTATCACACTACTGGTCAGCACTGGCTGGAAGACTGGACCGCTTGTTTTTATAACAAGTCATTCTTATTTGTGTTAGGGCACACATTGTATAGTACACGTAACTATTGTGTTGTGTACTTGAATGTAGCTTACTAGAGGGTTCACACTCCTGTAGCAGGATAAACTGCAAACCGCAGCACTGAACGTAATGGTATATGCAGTCATTCATTCATTCTGCTGCTGGCTGGTTCAGGCTCTCAGGCCAAACGATATACTGGAACAGGGCCATACTAATACAGTACTGTAGAGCCAAGTTAAAGCACAGCCATTACTAATCCAGGAGAGCATTTCGTGATAACACCCCTGGCCTGCTCTCAGAATGAGTCACAACACAATCATAATGGATCCAACCACAATGGGCTCTCACTGCAAATAGGTATCTGAACAATGACACATCTCAAGGACAGATTCTAACGCAATACTAGAATTTGCCATAGTTTAATTGTGCGGTGACATGTTAAGGGGTCTCAAAGAAACACCAGAGCAGCTTCAAAATGCCCTTCGCTGCCAAGATGGAGCTCTAAAATAGATAAAGGACAGGACCTGTTTCTGGTTCGTAGTGAGCTTTGCTCTGTGTTCAGATTAGCCATCCGAGCAGGCGATGAGGTATTGTTGACCATTAACAAGCATTCTCTTCAGTAATGTCTAGCAAAATTGACGAACTCTGGGACGATGATTAATAAGGGCCGTAATATTAATCGCTTAACATCACCTTGGCGATGCCCCCTCGATCAATCTGTGGGTTCTTGTCCGTTTGCACAGAGGGAATGTAAATACACTTCGGTAGATTTCAGAGGGTGGAGTTTGTTTCAAGGCCAACAACTCATTGTGTGTTTATCATGATGCAACGTAACTCAAAACATTTTTCTATTCCAACATCGAACCCCTCACAATCAAATGTAGACACCATTTTGACCTGCAAATATATTATTCAGTCATTTTCTTCATACTCTGTGTCTCTCAACAAGCGGACATCAAGTGAATACTTCAGGAACTACGCAGAACAGGACAATTGCAGTAGCAGCTAAAGATCTAACAAAGTGAGTCTACTCCCCGAATATGACAAAATTCAACCAAACAGGTGAGCAAAACAATTCAAGTGGCGAAAGGCAACAGTAAGATCTAATTTAAGCCAGAACTCAATGGAAGAAGAAGAGCGTGGCAGGGACGTCCTAAAACGGATTATAGGAAAAAACAGCTGTGTAATGGACACAGACAGCTCATGCCAAGATAAGCTAATCACCTTCTTACGTTTTGAAGAAAACATCACAGGCTTTCCGGTTAGAGCTCCTGCTGCTACATGTTCTAGGGTCAATGAGAGAGGACATAAACATGTTAACGTCAGCAAGGCCACTGGCTTAGAAGGCAGACCTACACACGACGTGAAAGTATGTGCATATTACGCTTAAAGCCAACCTTTCCTTTTGCTTGTTGGTTCACCTTTGTGGCAGCACACCAAACATGTGAAGGTGATTGAGCTAAAAGAGTAGCACAGTGTAAGACTCACTTCAGCCATCGTCAAGTGCTTTGAAGAGGTTTGTCGAGGACTACGTTGCCTCCATGGACCCATTGCATAACAAAGCAAAGAATTCTTTCCCACAGAAATGCATTTTGCCCTATTTACCTCGACAAGAGGAACACATATTAAAGAATGTTATTCATCCACCACAGCTAGAGTTTAACACCATCGTGAAGCACAAAAGGAAACAGGCTGGACCCAAACCTGCACAACTAGATCCTTGTCTTCCTGATGGGCCAAGCTCATGTAGTGAGGGCAAAGGGATCCTCAGTAACATCGTATTGACACTAAACATAGAAGCCTCCTACAGGTTGTGTGCTCAGCCTCCTCTTGTACCCCCTGTTAAACCATGACTGCATCTCCAACTTAATCCTCAATTATGCTGGTGACACAACAGTGCCTAGTAAAGCATTCGTATGGTCAATTCAACAGGTCACACCACTGGGGAATCACTGCCAGTTCTCGGGGACCATCACGCAGAAAGAAAGGCCAGGAAGGTGATCATGGAGCTCAGTCACTTGAGCTATAGGCGGTTATCAATGCTGTCCTCTTTACAGATGGAACATCAGGAGGCTCAGGGGATAGGGAGTCATCAAAGGCTCAGTGGATAGGGAGTCATCAGAAGGCTCAGTGGATGGGGAGTCATCAGAAGGCTCAGTGGATAGGGAGTCATCAAAGGCTCAATGGATAGGGAGTCATCAGAAGGCTCAGTGGATAGGGAGTCAAAGGCTCAATGGATAGAGAGTTATCAGAAGGCTCAGTGGATAGGGCGTCATTAGGAGGCTCAGTGGATAGGGAGTCAAAGGCTCAGTGGATAGGGAGTCATCAGAAGGCTCAGTGGATAGGGAGTCATCAGAAGGCTCAGTGGATAGGGAGTCATCAGAAGGCTCAGTGGATAGGGAGTCATCAGAAGGCTCAGTGAATAGGGAGTCATCAGAAGGTTGCTACACCGATTCCTGAGTGGGTCAAATGTTGCTGTGCCCTTCAAGCAAGGCACTTTACTCTAAATTGCCCCAGGGATTATCCCAGCATTTACATCTACTAAATGACTGAAATATAAAACATGCACATTTACCAATAGGAAGCAGACCATGTGTCACGGTGCCCATTCGTGGCAGTCACCAAGTCAGTGGCTCCATTCCCAACGACTCTGTTTCATGTTCTGTTCCACAATGTGTTTCCTGGAGGATCTGTTGTGCATGCGACAACTGCGCGAATGCGCATGAAGCCCGCAATCTGGCATTTTCCGTCTTTAGCAGACAAGTCAGAAAAAGGTTAGCTATAAGCCATTGGGCCACCAAGGTTGTGTTTTCTCTGAGAAAGAACATTTGATTTTCACACATTTACTCGTTATTTCTGTCTTAGACCATTGGACGGAACAGAGCCATGTCTCCAGCTGACATAGCAATCCTGCTAGCTCGGCTCTGATCTCCCTTGGTGAGAGAAGTGCTTGATGAGAGTGACAGTCAAATTTGAAAGTGACTTAGGAACATAGACAAATTATAGAATTTCGTCGCTGCTCTCCTTTAAATATTTGTCACTTCGCATCTGCCTCCCGACTTCTCCCTGCACCGCAATCATTACACCAGGCCCCATATCATGCACATTGTGAACATTACCCTTAATTGATATCGTGTTTACTTGATTTTGTGTTACAGTCTTGGTGTACTAGTTTGGATTGTCTTATTTCTGCTGTATGTTTGTGTTTCTTTATTTAACTGACAGCTTTGATTAGGAGCAGACACACAGGCCTTTCTCTACACCCCAACAACATCTGCTGTGTGTTCGCACCTAATACATCTTTCAAACTCCTTCAAGGTTAACACAACAATTTTGTGTTTGCTATGGATCAACAGCTGCAGCAATTAGATATGTTTTTTTCACTTTGTAACACCAACAACAACATATTAAAAAGGTTTTAAGAACATCCGATTTTTTTGATGTGCAAAATGACACAAAATAATTTACTGTAATAATTGTGTTTATTAAGGTAATGATCATAAATTAATTGTCATTTAGGTTTTAAAATTGCAAAGGCTTTTCTCTGCCTGGTGGCAAAATGTGTACAATTTCAGGATATTAGCTTTCAAACAGCAACAACAAAAAAAGCTCTGCCCCATGACAAACTATGTTGAATTATAGATCAGCTTAGAAACATTTTCTCTGTTGCCAAGGGGTGAGTGTTTAATATGTTTCTTTCCAGGATCCAATTCATAGTCAGGCATGCACTGCTGAGTTATACCAAATCTATAAACTGCTATTTTTATCTGAACCAAGTTAGGTTCTGTTGACAGTGTCCCAGAGGAACACAAAAGGTGTACCTGTGACCAAAAATAAATATTTGAGAACTAATTGCTTTTGCCATTGGTACTGTACGGATCCCTCAAGTTAACTGCACTAGTTTAATGTTGATGATAACTTGTGTTCTGTGGACAATGGGCCTTTGCCTTGACCCTCACTGCCTACTGAAGCAGATGGTAAGTAATGTCTGCTTGTTTTCACTCCTTTTCTCCCAGTGGTGACTCCAATGATCCACAAAAGGTCACATCTGCTATGCTGAAGTCAACAGAGGGTTGTTACTTTAACAATAACACTGACACTATCACATCCTGTCTGGCGAAACACTCCACATGGATTCCTGTACTCTGTGTGTTTTGTTTAAGTGGGCCTGTCTCTCATCGGCTAAATCAACAGGCTGCGTCGGTAAAGGGAGTTGCCGGGTGACAGCTGATCCATGGTTGTTGTTTAATCATGTCTACCTGCCTGACTGACTGCCTGCCTGCCTGCCTGACTGCCTGACTGACTGGACCCATCTCAGCGTTATCTGTCCCCAAGTCTGTAAATGGCAGGCAGGACTTCAGCCACTCTCATATCAACAGTGACACATCCCTGTGGCCCCCAAGGGTTACACAGGAAATCCATTAGCCCAAAGCCACCATTTGACATGCTCCAAGTGAACTGCAGTCATGCTGACACACTGCCATCTGAGTCTGACGATGGCCCACGGTGGCATGGTTCTCACTGGGAATCACAGATGTGCTGCTGTCCTGAGCCACACACACTGGTTAAAAACCATGTCCAACATTTCTATTGCCATGTTCTCCATGACCTGAAACATATACAAAACAAGCAAAATATGTTATGTTCACACAGCATCACACAGAAACATGATAAAGCTGTATCTGTTTGACCTGCTAATTCAAATCTCCAAAAACTAACACCAGCACAGCTTAAAGAGGGTCACATTTGACAGCAAACATTATTGGTAACTTTTATGCCATCTGGTGACCTCTTAAATGAGACACAGGGACATTTCTTCTCCAGAGCAGCCATGTGTGATGGCGTCTAAAATCATTTATGTTACCTCCCTCCCCGGGTGTCCTTCAGTGCCATTCAGGTCACTCTTTCGACCGTGTAAAACAAATAATATTACATAGAGATTGCAATAAGATTGCAATTTCTCCGCTTGGCAAATTACACAGAAGAACAGAAGAAATATAAAAGCTGGCAGCGGCTCAGGTACCTGACAGTGACTGTGACCATGATGAAGAGTCTTCTTGTAAGCACTGTTTACTTGGCCAAATATCAGAGATCTCCACATTCCACACCCCCTGTTCTTGGCCTGCCAGCCTAATTAACAGAGGAGCAAAGCTGCCAAAACTCTGCAAATAAGGACCGCCAGCAGCCCGATGATGAACACAGCCTGTAGAACAATGCTGTTCAAACTCCTTGGCCGAGAGGTCATTTAATCTCAGCCAACCTTTACTAACTAGAGAACCTTAGCATGGCCTGTCCTGGTTGTTTAGAAAGACAACACCAATATCAACCGCATCTCCCGAAACAGATCAACGAATCAGTGCTTTAGAAAAATGTTTATGCCAGAAGCAACAAGAACAATACAGTAGTTTTGATATGTACTCCTTTAATCCTGAGCAAATAAATATGGGGTCTGATTAAAACTGTGACATACAAGATGCCAAGGCACGGTCCTATTGAGGGGCTTACAATTATGAATTGTAAACTTATACCGTACCTTAAACTTGTTTGACCAGCATATTGACTTCAAGTGCAAAACATATGCCGTAGTGAATTTTTTCATTAAAGAGCAATTGAGAGCATCATTTCTGTATGTTTTTCTGTTGCAAAAGTCTGTTTTTTATCCTTTCTTTGAGGGTAAACAGATTTAAAAGATGAAACAACTTTTAATTAAATGTTTATTTGTTACTGAGGATTATATCTAATTAAAACAACAACAGGGATTTATTCATTTGAAGTGAATGCTTGTTTTATTACTTAAATAGGAAAATTGAATTGCAACATTTAAACCGGCAACTTTATTGAAAACTACTAACAAAGAAAAGAAAATGTGATTTAGGAGTTGTAAAAGATAAGGAACTGAGATATTGGATCCAGAGGTTAAAGGGTTGACTAAAAGTAGAGAAAACAGACATTTGCATAGCAGCATCAACATTTTAAATATCTAACAGACAAGCAATGCACATTATGGACAAAACAATTATGCTTATTTTCCTGATCATATCATCAAGAAAAAAAACATAAATAGGTAGAGAATGGCCCTGACCAAATTTGACCCAAAATGAAAAGTGACATAGTAAGTAAGTAAAATGTATTTTCAAAGCACATTTAAATACAGCTCGCACTGACCAAAGTGTTGTACATACTGTAGCGCATTAGCAACAAAATGAAAGCATTAAGCATCTTTAACGCATTGTGTCATGGTGCGGATGGTATTTGTTTGACCCCCAGAAGTCACTCTCAGAGTTGTGACAGAAGGCTCTTTTACTAAGTTTTCATTTAGAAGGTGCTTCATAAATCTAAATTCCCTCCAATAGTCTCTAATGTTGACATATTTGCAGAAGACATTTTAGTCACCTGATTTACATCTAACAGCTTTAGTGCAGTCCTTCGCAAGGAAAAAGTTAAGTGAGCTGTTATTTTGCGTAGAAAACATCAAGCTGCTAGGCAGGTTTGTTATTGTCCTTTGGGTAGACATCAAACCATACATCTGCTCATTCTTCGTCTTAATCCAAACCTCAGCAATCATACACAGAATATTATAATTTTTTACCATTATTTAACCAGGGAAGTTGACTAAAAACCAATTCTTATTGACAACATCAACCAGGGAGCAATAGGGTTAACTATCTTGCTCACAGACAAAATGACCAAGGTTTAACCGTGTCAGTAGGGAATTCAAACCAGGGTCCTAACGGACTTTAGTCAGATGTCATGAATACTAAGCCACCTTGCCGCCTCATACAGAAGACACAACTGTCTTATTACCAGATGTATCCTATTTACAATTTGCTGTAATATTCAACACTGAAATATGTTTCTGACCCATATCGATGCCACGTGAGACATTTATTAGATACTTCCTTGTTCTTTCACAGTGTATGTCACACTCTTTCAAATTCACCAGAAACCACCATTAGCATAATGAACTGAAGTAGGCCATGAATTGCAGTGTTTTATCAGAGGAAGAGGATCAGGAAAATACAACTGTCATATTATATTGGGGTCCTTTTGAAAGACTATCTTGGCAAAAATGTACTTAAAAGTATGTAAGGAAGTTATAAAAGCCTATAGAATTGGAGTATAGAATTTTCTCTAGCTCTTAAGCAGTAGGCTCAAGCAAACCTGTTCTTTGGCCAGTCTATCCCACATCTGTTTCCCAGAATCTTACCAATAGCAGCAAGAGTATCATCCTAGTTTGAATCATCTGACCAATAGCAGCAAGAGTATCATCCTAGTTTGAATCATCTGACTAATAGCAGCAAGAGTATCCTCCTAGTTTGAATCATCTGACCAATAGCAGCAAGAGTATCATTCTAGTTTGAATCATCTGACCAATAGCAGCAAGAGTATCATTCTAGTTTGAATCATCTGACCAATAGCAGCAAGAGTATCATCCTAGTTTGAATTATCTGACCAATAGCAGCAAGAGTATCATCCTAGTTTGAATCATCTGACCAATAGCAGCAAGAGTATCATCCTAGTTTGAATTATCTGACCAATAGCAGCCAGAGTATCATCCTAGTTTGAATCATCTGACCAATAGCAGCAAGAGTATCATCCTAGTTTGAATCATCTGACCAATAGCAGCAAGAGTATCATTCTAGTTTGAAGACCATCATATTTGGAGACACACTTTTTATGTTGTTTATAAAAAGAGGAACTGTGAATAAAGTCTGAGTACCACTGCTTTAAGGCATCTATTTAAATCTAATTAATTATTAGGATTAGGACATTTAAATGCTGGTCCGTATGCTATAATCTAACATTAACCTGTACCCTTACACTACTTCAACTTATATATATTTATGCCAGCAACATACATTTATGCCAGCAACATACAGTACAACTCTTTTTCAAAAATGTTACCCATGAGACTGAGTGATATGTGCACATAGCAATTTAAAGAGCCAAATATTAACAGTAGGCTACCGTTTCCTTTTCGTCAGCTCAATCACCTTGGAATCTTACATAGTGTTAGCCTCGCAAAGCCGCCTGAAACCGAGAGCTTGCATTCAAACACTACAAGAATAGCAGTGTGGAAGTAGCGAATAGGCTTACAATTGAGTGTAGCTTTTACTCAGTCCAATCAGCACCATTTGATGAAAAACTGGTGATGATGAGAAGGCTACTGTATACATTTGGCCACGTCATCTGTCCTTGTGTGTTTCTCTGGATGCCTGGTATGTTTCTCACTTCTCAGAATCTACAAATTCTGTTTAATTAAGAAGTACAGTACAGTACATATTTTTTAATACATTATATTACACGCACACTTTACCCTAATTTACTCCAGTTGATGTCCCTGTACTTACTGTTAGTTACTCTGGATACCACGATGTCAAAATGACAAATTGTCTAAAATGTTTAAAATCCAAAAGAGAAAATAACAACATGAAATTCAAGCACATTGGGTAGGAAAAACATATTAGGAACCTGGAAAACAAAGAAGCCAGACGCTGAGTGGAGGCCATTCCTCCTCTGGCCATGCCGTGGTGAATATGTAAGGCCTTATGTTCATCAATATATTTACATGTTTAGATGACTGCATCCAGATCAGCAGTACAACTTGGCGGATAGTGTGCAGCGACACAGGAGTCGTCAGGCAAAACCAAGACTGACAACACAACCTAGTGGGCTTTGAACCAGGGCAGCAGGGAGCAGTCAGGCCAGGTAGAAAGACTCAATACAAATTCCCAGTGTCAAATGGAGCAGTATAGACATATTTTTTAGAAAACAAAACACAGTGCCCTCTCATTACCTGGATACAAAAAAATCATCACAGATCATTACATTTTTGTAGTAGATAGATGGTATATCTTGAAAATACATTTGAAAAAGTTACGCTCAAAACAAGGTATGAAATGGTTGCAAAATGTTATGAACATTTGAATAGAGCCACAGGTGGAATACTTAGCTTATCAAGACCACAGGGCGAGCATCCGGTTTGGCAAAGTGCATTCTATCTGAATTCCAGCTGGGGGCGATTCTACAGATTTCTATAGAAGTCTAGTGAAAGTGTGTAACGTAATGTAGAGAGTAAGCAGCATTCCCAACTTTCAGCTAACGTCACAGTCAGATACCACCTCTCGTCTAAAATCGTCACATCTGCAACCATGATGGCTGCGCCCGTAACGGCAAACTTGACGACTCAAATCAGATCTTCACAAACCAATGGGTGACGTCACACGTTACATCCAGCACTATATATGGTCTATGATCAAGACTGAGATGAGCAAAAACATCCCTAAACCAATGAGCAGGTGATGGTGGGGTATGAGTCCTCCATTCACAGAGAAAAAGGGCCCAGAAGGGATGAGAAGGCTAAAACTTGTGCCTGGGCCATAGGGAAATAATTGTATTCTGAGACTATCCCTAATAATAACAAAATGGGATAATTTACTGTTGGATATGATAAAGATAGAAGACCAAAATGGAGCCAAAGTCAGACATGACCATATGAGAGTTGCAGGTGCCTCATGATTTTTTTACAATATTCAGGCCTTTCCACATTTGGTGTTTGGAAGCCTGGAATGAAATAGAGGATTGTAATAGGATTCTAATATGATTGTAATAGGATTGTAATAGGATTGTAATAGGAATGAAATAGGAATGAAATAGGATTGAAATAGGATTGAAATAGGATTTTTACAATTTGTTTTAAACAACATACCAAACACTTTGAAGGGGCAAAAAAGTTTTATTGTGACACAAATGTAGAAAAGAAAAAATATATATACAGTATATAAGTATTCACCCCCAATTCAATACGTGGTAGAAACACCATTGGCTGCAATAAAAGCTGTGAGTCTTTTGTCCCTACCTGCTTTGCACATCTGGATCCTGCAAGTTTAAACCGTTCTTCCTGGCAAAATTTCTCAAACTCTGTCTGGTTGGATGGAGGCCAATGGTGAACAGCATTTATCAAGTCCTTCTAGAGTGTCACAATGTCCAAATGATTGAAAGGATATCGGAAGCAAGTGCAGTGTTGTCTTTGTTTTTAATACTCAAGATAATACACAAAAACAAGTAAACAGGCACAACACACATACTGTAGGCATACATGTATACAGACCTGGTAAAAACAAACAGTGACACTGAGTTATGGGAAGCAGGTAAGTATATTGGAACAAATTTTCATATTGGAAACGGATGTGAGCAATCATGACAGGAAGTACTTACAGATGTCTTTTGTCTATTCTTGTCAATAAATAGTGATACGCACCTTGGTGTATTTGGAGTTTTATTTAAAAAACTAAACGTTGTGATCAGCTCACGTAACTGGCTGCGTTTACAGAATATAGCATTCTAGCGCCACTCTCTGTCTGTAATTGTCCATTATGTGGAATGTATCGTGTTTTGATGCGGTAAGATTGACTCAAAATTGTATATGGAGATAGATTCTGGGAGTAATGTCCGGGAATGTCCACAGGGTAGAACCAGGACCATGTGGCATGTCAGAATTCCTCTTAAACAAAGAGACATCTGGGCTTTGACTGGGCCATTTTAAGACATTCAGGTTCTTGGTTTTAAACCACTCAGTGTAGCTTTGGCTATGTGTTCAGGGTCATTATCCTGCTAGAAGGTAAACCTGTGCGCCAGTCTCAGGTTTCTTGTATAAGCAGGTTTTCTCTAGGATTGCCCTGTATTTGGCTCATTCTATCTTGCTGTCAATCCTGACCAATTTCCCAGTCCCTGCAATGAAAAGCATCCCCAAAACATGATGCATCCAACACCATGCTTCACCGTGGGGATGGTGTTCTCAGAATGATGGTGTTCTCTGCTTTTTGCGCCAAGGCCGATAAGTACAATTTTGGTTTCTACATGTTTGCAATGTCTCTCCCACATGACTTTTGGCAAACCTCAAATAGGATGTCGTTTTACAGCGATGGATTTCTCATTGAAACACGTCCATTAATCCCAGATTTGTGGAGCGTCCCAGCTTTGTGGAGCATCCGGGTTACAGTTGTCCCATGGATGTTTTCTCCCATCTCATCTATGGATCTCTCCAGCTCCTGCAGAGTTACCATTGTCCTCTTGGTTGCTTCCCTGACTAATGTCCTCCTTACCGGGTGACTTAGCGTTGGTGGATGGACTTCTCTAAGCATGTTAACAGTTGTCATATTAATAACATTTTTTGGAATGGATTTAACAGCGGTCTGGGGGATGTTCAAAGTTTGGGATGTTTTTTATAACCCACACCTGATTGGTGCTTCTTCAGAACTTTATGCCAGACTTGTTTTGATAGCTCCTTGGTCTTCAGGATGCTGTTTTACCTATGCTCCCTAAAAAACTCTGGGGCCTTCCAGATAAAGTTGCATTTATTTTGAAATTGTGTAATAATCCTGTAGAAGTGGACTCTATTCTTCTACAGTAAGTATGTGAGTTTAGAGGGCATATGGTTACACCAAAGCTTATTTAGGGGTTTAGCAACAGGGGTGAACACTTATGTAACCAACAAATGTATGTTGAAATATATTTTTGCACCTTCAAAGTGTGCGGTATGTTGTGTAAAACAAATGGTAAAATTCCCAATATCCTAATCCTATTTCAATCTAGGTTGTCACACTATAAAATGTGGCGATGTCGAAGGGGGGTGAATAATTAGGCAAAGTGCTCGAAAACCTAAACCAAATTATATATAGTTTTTATTTTATTTCCAGATTTTCCTCCCTGCCCAATTCCCACCAACCCTGCCTTGTCGGCAGCTTCACAACTCCTTGGACAGATCTGTGGGATGGTGAGGAGCGCACACATGGTTCATCCAACCACATGTTGCCCAGCTGCTGACTCTTTTCGCACTGTTCATCCAACACGGAAGCCTTTAGTCAGATCATACACAGGATGATTATGTTCACCGAATATACTTCTGTAATTGAATTTACAGGCGCCCGATCTGGATACGAGTCGCTGAAGAGCGACACGGTAGGATAGATAATCTGATATTTCTAACCCAAACCCCGGACAGCGATATGCCAATTTGGCTGCCTCATGCAGGAGGTCCAGGGAAAGTCAGAGAACCCATAGTCAGGCTCAAACCACTGACTACCATGACGTCGACTGTCCTGCAATGCAGTGACCTGGCCCACTATGCCACAGGGACCCCTTCTAACCACAATTCTAACACTTACGGTAACTCAAATGCAAGCTGGAAAGTTTTACTTTGTGGGGACTAGCAAAACATTATTTCATGAAAATATATGGACCAAATCTTTAGGTTATAATATCTTTGTTGGGAATTTTGTTTACCACATGCATAGTAAAACCAAGATTGAACACATGCATACACGCAAACACACACACACTCGATCAAGAAGCCATGCGCTGCAGTAACCTCAAGTAAAAACAGTTTGCTGTTTTTGACAACATTTTACCTCAGTTATGAAGAAAAATAAATAAAACATGGAAAGTATAGGGAGCATTACTTTTTCCACTGTGACCAGCGATCAGCATATTCTCCCCATTGCATCATAGACATGGATAGGGTACACACGTACACACGCATACATCCACTCAACTCAGAAGGAGAGACAGGTTATGACAGGAGAAAAGTGGTTATCTGAGATAAGAAATGCTTATCCTTCACCCGAAAACATTTTTCTCACTCCAAATTGTATCTGTCAGAGACACCTGTTGCAATAACAATTCAAATGGAGGCAGACACATGGGGAGTGTCCACCTGCCAATATCCTGTAAGTCACTGCCAAAAAAATTAAGCTACATAGAATCCCCTATTCAAAGGTCAAACTTGAGAACAATAAATGAGAACAATAAAAAACTCCACCTTTGACTGTTTATCAATTTTAAACCAGACATGGCAATTTTAAAACCAGTAATGTGTTTTAGTGGGTCACAGATGATGGTCATGATTCCAAAGACACTACATCAGCCATACATGACTGTCTCAATGCTGAATCTAGAAACAGGTGTTGAAACATTTCTTTTTGTGTAGGGAGCTATTCCATTCATTCATCTGGTCATGTAACCTTCTTCCAGTAGTCTTGAATTATTCTATTTTTGTTAAACTTAAGTTGACCTTTTGAACAACATGGGTTATGACCCATTATATCTGTATAAAGACCTGCAGTCCTGTGTCTAAAGGAAAGGTATACAGACACTGCAAGTTTGCTAATACAGGCAACTACATTCAATAGGACAATAACAATTGCAAAATCATGTTTGCATTGATGGGTGAGGGAGAAAAAAACACAATATTGAACTTGAATGTCACGTTGAAAAATGTTATTGCTAAGGTTGTAAAGCCATAATTACAGCCCTCGGGATGCACAACAATACGCCGATTTAAGTGACCGACTGACCTGCAGCCTCAGAGGTAACGTGGGCTTCGTGGTTTCCACTCCAGAGAACAATACTGTACAGTAATGGCAAAGTGATTGTTTGGTACTACTGTTCATCTACCATGTTAACCATCAGAGGGGATCATGCCAGGAGCCCCAGAAACATGCCCCCAATATAAAACTTGGATAAAATAGAGTTGAAGCATAACTGATGAAAGTGACTTTAGAATTGTAGATGTTAGAGAGTTACATTTACATTTTAGTAATTTAGCAGATGCTCTTATCCAGAGCGACTTACAGTGTATGCATACTATTAAGGGAAACTAGGTGAAACATCCACAACAGTTCTAACATCCTTTAATCTAACTTATCTAACCCAAATCCAGAGGCAGCGCTATGCCAACTTTCTGCTGCCTGGTGCAGAAGGCCCGGGGAAAGTCAAAGAACTCATGGTCAGGATGGTCATTTACATTGAAAATTTAGAAAAATCAGTGTAAAATATAATTTGCATAATAATTTGGTACGCGTGGTAGACTGTCCTGCAATGCAGAGACTTAGTCCGCTACGCCACGCGGACCCCCCATACTACTACATCCTTTAACAGGGACAAAATGTAGTCAAATAATACAGTAAAGATGACATTTAGATCAAGGGTGAGATTTGAGAAGTAGGTTAGGGGGTCAGCCATAGTCATCAGTGAGCTTTAATCAATTTTAATACAGATTATCATGACTAGCTGACTTTTCTTTATTCTGAGTCAATACCTTTCACACAACTCAGAAACTGACTTGTTTGTTGGTTTTGTCTTATAGCAAAAATTACACCGTTATCACTGATATCATGAGAATACACATCTGTGCCAGCATATTTGTGTGGGACATTGACCGATAATAGATCAATAAGTGTTGATTTCTCAGGACACTTTAGATGTACAGGGATTTCTAAACTGAGTTAAATTCACAGTACCACAGTAAGCAATGGTGTAATCAGAGCCAGGTTTTAACCAATTCCAGTTGAGAACCTGAACAATAATTACTTCGCTCTACTGTACCGTCACCATGCAATTTGTAAAATACACTAGTGACTTCCTCAGGGCTGATGGAGGTCTATTACATTGCATTCTATTACAGTAACGTGTTTAATACCTCAACATTGAGATGCCTTTCACAGTTTTTGCAAACAGTGTTTAGGAGCAAAAATAATTGTGCCAAAATTGTCTTACATTCATTTTAACACCTAATTTCCTGGATTTATCAGTGGATGAATAGACTTCCTCAAAATGGTCAAAAGAATATCAACATCTGTCAACTAAACCCAAAATCTTATCAAGGATTATGTTTGAGAAATTCCAGGGTGAGCAATCATCATTATAAGAAAATGGCTTCAGATGTGCTTTGGATGACAGATCTCACCATCAACTGCCCCAAGTCTGCTAGGAGTGGCTGCAATGAAACAACTGGTATTTTAAGTATCTTGTGTTCTGTTTGTCATTTCGTGTCATTTTTGCACAGTCATGATTATTATATTAAATGAAAATCAGTTCTCAACCACTTTACCTGGTTACAAAATGATGGGGGAAAAAAAACTAGTTCTCACTGAGTGTTTACACTCCTAGGCTATAGTTGTGTTGTACATGCATGCACAATTGTTAGTGTTGAAACCTTTGGATCAGTCACAAATCTTTGGGTGGGCCTGGGTGGGTTCAGCCACCCAATCACATCACTTCACCCTTCAAAGTCAACGTGGACATTTCTATTAATAGCTCCAAAACCATACATGCTAGAAACTATCTGACACCATCTGAAAGAGGAGTTTCTGCTGAAAAGAAAGAGGGGTCAGTGGTTCAACTGAATATCTGACCATTATGGCCCGCTCCTGCAACATGTGTGTTCCACTCCTGCCTGCACCCACAAACATTCTGGCACAGCTTAAAGAGATAGTGAAGAACTTACACAAATGTTAGGGCTATGCTAAATGTTCTGAAAAACAGACAAAACACTGCGATAAATTAAACGGACCGTGTTCATGTCAAGCGAAAGTAAAGCAACACACGATAAAATTACTAGGGAGGAGTATCGACATGTTCCCCCCTTTACACAAAATTATTTTAAAACATTTGTTGCACATTCCGGTGTATGAATATTTTCGTCTGAGCTAGTGTAATATCTTAACTAGCAATCACATGCAGTGAAAGGTGAATATGCTTTTTATAGGGATGGGACGATTACCGGTTTCACGGTAAACCACAATAAAATGACCGTACGGTTAGTATTACCGTTTAAAATTTAATTTTCATTAAAACCGTCTTTGATTACCGTGATTTTGAAAACTCACGGTAAATCCTGTCCAGCCAGAATCAGTCTGACGCAGGTGCGCGCATGCAACTTTGTTTTTTGCACGAGAAGTCAAGGCGGAAGGCAGTGACAGTGCTCGGGAGATTTTTCACTGCGGTCACGCCATCTGTGCTTCGGAGATGCGCGGTCACGCCATCTACGCTTAAAAATATATTGCGCGTCTACACGAGGTTATGCGGTAGGCTAAAGCGGAGCTGCCAACTCTCTGCGAGACAAACGCATTTGATTAGTTTCACACGCTCACACAGCAATCAATGTGAAAACCAATCAAATGCGTGTGTCACACGGGCTATGCTTGAGAGTTGGCAGCTATGCTATGGGATATTATATATAATTTATATATATATAAGTCATGACCAATACTGTTTACCTTGCTATATAGGTATAATTGATAAATTCATAAAAA
>JACXGM010016208.1:5972-20834 GCA_016801145.1 Umbra pygmaea | reverse complement strand
ACTATTCAACTGTTAAATAATAAATGGAAAAGTAAAATGAAGTCTTTTTTAAATTTACTTTGTTATTTGATGATTGAAAAAGTAAAACAATGTATTTTTTTAATTTACTTATTTGGTTTAGAGTAGGCAATGGAAATGATAAACATTTAATTATCCTAATTTCCTTTTACTACATTTTGGCGGTCCTGGGATTCCATAGAATTCTCCCATACAGGGGATTTAAATGACGCGGGACGTCCAAGCTCCTCCGTTCCTCCGCTCGCCATGACCAATGCTGTGAGCGGACTGAACATGCACAAAACTTTTTTATTTCAGTAATCAATCCGCGGATCACGTGTGTCCCGAACCGAAGATATTGATCCGAACGGACCACGGATCAATGACGATCCGTTGCACCACTAGTTTTAACAGATCATATTAGGACCAGAAGTCTTCACAAGGATAGTAATACTTGACAAAAATTAAGAGCTTTTGCCGGTCCCACTGAGTACAATTTAGGGTACTTTCAGGTTCAGGCATTACAGATTAGGTTTAGGGTTAAGCTTAGGAATTAGAGGAAGGTTAGGTTTAGGCATAAATGTTGCATTATTGAGGTTAGGTTTAGTGTGAGGTTAAGGTTAGGGTAAGCTTAAGGTTAGGATTAGGGCTAAGGTTAAGGTTAGGTAACATGGATTTTTATGTTCTCTGGTCCACACGAGGTTAGCTGTACACGAGTGCGTGCATGCGTGTAGCCTATCCATCTTAGTCTATGTGCTTAATTTCCTGTATCCTTGGCCTCATGCCTGTTTGGCTCTCCATGTCATTGGCACGTTGTCTGTCCATTCTCTTCTTCTTTACTTGCTTCTCTTCAGCCGCCAAACCAAAGCTCTTTCCCCAAACTCCCTTAGAACGGATCAAGATTGTGATCAAACAGGGATCTCTGAGTCAGATATATATGCCTTTAAATGAAACCAAATGTCACCCCACTTCTCTTAACTGTGGGCTATGACCTCACTCCGCTCATACCACTCTCTTCAAACTCCTAGAATGACTGCTGTGTGTGTGTAATAAACTGTAACACAATGTAAATCTAATCAGAACCAGATGCCCACCAACACTCACTCTCTCATGGATTGAAACATATATGCCTTCTGATTGGCAATGCTCTTCGCATTTGGCTGATGGTAACAGGTTTTCAAGTTTTGTTTAGATATCGGGCTGGCTTGGGTCGGTATCAGATAATGACTGCATTCAGTCAGCCTCTCTCTCACCAGGCTAATTACAGAGGGAAGGAACAGGGCCCTGGCTAGACACTGAGAAAACCTGGAAAGAACAGGCCAGTGGCTAGACAATAGAAACCCTGGTAGGAACAGGGCCGTGGCTAGATGCTGGATTGCATAGTTCTGTTCTGCACATGCTCTTTGCTTTTCTCCTTCTGTGTCTGTGCTGTTGGACTCGGCACTTTTTACACCACAGTTATGTTTACCAAATTGGATCAGTCTTCCACCCCCACCATTAAACTGTGCTGTAGGAAGTGCTGGTGGCAGACTGGGGAAATTACACAAATAGGTCTGCTTCATTTCTCAACTCTGTATGGAGGCTAACATCAGTTGGTTGATAATGCTTTATCACTGTGTACTGAGATCATTTAGAAGGCATAATAGAAAAGGGACTTTGAAATCCTACGTGAGCAGCCATGAGGCCAAGCACATTTTTCTGCTCACTCTGTTTTTAGATCATTCCTTCCAGCAGTAACCCTACACTGGTCTGTGATCAGTTTGATATTTCCTGCTCACAGTGCTTGCTGCGTCGCCCCCTCTTAATGCTGTTCTGTGATCAGTTTTGGCATTCCCACTGCTGTGAATCGTCTGGAGGTGTGCTGGCTGGTCTCCATGTCCTCTTTCTTCCCTCTTGGTCTCTCTCTCACTCCCTCACTTCCTGTCTCTCCTCCCACATTTCATGTGTAGAGTCATTGTTGTCCTACAAATCCGTGTGTTTGTTTGTGCAGTGTAGTTTGAATGCCTTCCGGCTGCTATTGTAATTTCCAGTGACTATTATGAGGGCAATTAATCATATGGAATTGGTTTATTTCCACAGTAATGGAAACTCCCATTTCTTCAGCCAAACTCGCACACAACCTTCCCTTCCTCTTCACTGTTTGTTTTCATCTTCCTCTACTCCATCTCTTCTCTCATTCATATCATCTTTGTCACACCGCCTCTCTCGAACATGGCTCCTTGTCCTGCTCCTCAAACGAGACCCTAATAACCGTTATTGATACTTTGGCAAAACCAATAGATTATGCATTTTGAATTCTTAGTTAAAATACAGTTGCAATCAAAATTATTCAATCCCCATTTGCATATCGGGTTTGTCAAAATGTACAGAATTTCAGCTATTTGCAATGAAAAAAAATCAAACAAGCATTGTAAAAGCTCAACACAATGAATGCTTCAACTGGTTTATTCAATTTCAACTGCAAACGCAACTGATAATGACTGCTCCAGTTTCAACGTTCTTCAACCCCTTCATGCCAAGCATCTTTAGTACTTAACAGCAAACGGGTGCTCTACTATGACCTGCTGCAAATGAGATGCATAGCCAGACACCAGCCTTTGGCAGCGTTCCTGAGGAATCTTAGCCCATTCCTCATGAGCAATGTCCTCCAGTTCAGTTATATTCTTAGGCTTGCGTGCTGCAACCACTTTCTTCAAATCCCACCAGAGAATTTCCATGGGGTTCAAGTCAGGTGACTGTGATGGCTACTGTAGAATCTTTCAGGACATCTTCTGCACCCAATCCTTGGTGGAATTTGAGGTACACTTGGGTCCTGTTTGAATCCTTGGTGGAATTTGAGGTACACACTAATTGTCCTGTTTGAATTTCCAATGATGCCCAAGCTTCAGCTTCCTCACAGACGGCATGATGTTTTCTCCTGGGATTTTTTAATACTTCAGTGAAATTATCTTGTCTTTCACACGCTGCAGCTTTCCTATGCTAGAATATGCAAAGCAGCCCCAAAGCATCACTGAGCTAACACCATGCTTGACTGTGGGCAAAGTGTATTTTCAACGAATGCTTCATTCTTCTTCCAGACGTACCGCTGATCCATCGTGCTGAAAAGTTCCAGTTTTGTTTCATTGCTCTACAGAAAAGAATCCCAAATCCTCTGTGGCATCTTTATATTATTTTGAGTATATTGGAGACAACTTTTCTTGTGCTTTTGGGTAAAGTGCACTGGCCGAAAATAATTATTAATCGGCATTTTTGCTCGCCGATTATGGCCGATACTTTTTTTGGGTGAGAAACCACTTTCTCTAGTGTTACAATTCAATTTATTATTTATTATTATTATTTTTTTCAATAGCAAATCACGTGAAAACTGCGTGGATTTATAATTAATCATCAGATCAGCCAACAGTAGATCAAAATTGGGTACTGGCACCAAACGAGTGCTGAATATATCCATTCGAATGCACAGTCATTGATTGTGCACATATTACTTGTCAAAACACGATGCCTATTCAAAACGATACAAAGAAGACATTTTTTACTTCCACATTTAATTAATAGGCATTCATGTTAAAAGGCATTCAAGGAATATACATCGCTAGTGTTCTCAAATGTGGTTTTCAAAGTAGCCTATTTCTGATGTTGAGTCAGACGGTGGCGATAAGAGAGAAGAACATTAGGATATTCTGACTCCTCAGTTAAAGACGACATCCCATGTTTCTCAGTTACTGCTTTTCTATATTTATATTAATTGTCGTATTTGTATATTGATTTTGAAACCAGATATTTATCAAGTGCTTCTGGAAATTACGTCGGATATTTGTACTCCCGTTGTCCATCACCAAATCGGATTGGTTAATAAAAGGACAACTAATAAAAGGACAACTATCAAAATGCACAGACTAAATGTTTTTTTTAGGCAAAACCCAAGGGTTTGTTTTATAAAACAGATTTTATAGGCGAAGTTGTATCAAATACAAATCGTTCTATGCCTACTATGTATTTTCGCCATTTGTTAGGCATTTTGTTTGAACAAATTTAAATAGTTTGATATTTTTGAAATTTGAAACCATTTTGTGTATTAAGAAGTTATATTATAAGTTTGTTCTTTCAGTAATGTCATTATTTCCCCCAAACAAATAATAAATATAGCCAGCAGCATAGAGCCCTGAATTGCACTGCTGGTTTGCTTATAAAGCTAATCAGGGTCGGGCCTGGTTAGTCCCTGGTTAGGAGACCAGTGCTGCTGGAAGTGGTGTGGGAGGGCCAGTATGGGGCAGTCTTCCCTCTGGTCTAATGATCATTCCCAATGCCCCAGGGCAGTGACGGGGACATCTTCCCTGCGTAGGGTGCCGTCTTTTGAATGAGACGTTAAAACAGGTGTCCAGACTCTCTATGGTCACTAAAGATCCCATGGCACTATTCGTAAGAGTTGGGGTGTTAACCCCGTTGTCCTGGACAAATTTCCAATCTGACAATCATGGCAACCTAATCCTCCCTGTCTCTCAATTGGCTCTCATTCCCCTCCTACCCTCCTCTCCCTCCCTTCCCCCAGGCCGTTGCTGCAAATGAGAGTGTTCTCAGTCAACTTGCCTGGTAAAATAACGGTTAAACTAAAAACGAATAATCGGTCGATTAATCGTTATCGACTTTTTTGGTTTTCCAATAATTGTTAATCGGTATCGGCCTTGAAAAATCATAATCGGTCGACCTCTACTTTTGGGTCAGTAGTGGTGTATGTCTTGGAGTTCTGGCATGGAAATCTTCTGCGCATAGCATGTGCCTTACTGTGCTCACTGAAACCTCGGTGCCCGTTGCCACCAAGTCTGGTTGCAGAAAGCCAATGATGGCTTCTTTTTTCTCCCCCGTCAATTAATTTTGAGACCGGCTGAAGTCATTATGATTTGAATTTTCAGTTGATTTGGGGAAACCACTTGATGCATTAGTTGTGTTGAGCTATTTCTAATGCTTTTGCTTGATTGGTTCATTGCAAACAGCTGAAAGTCAAAATTTTGACAAACCTGATTTGCAATGGGGGTTGAATAATTTTTATTGCAACTGTATTTATAAATGAACAGATTCTCTGTATGCTTTCTCTCTCGCTGGTGTTGGTAAAGGCAGTTTAGCTTTTAACACTGTTGCCCTGGGGGTGGAAGCGCCTTGGATGAACAACAGAGGCAGGATATTACCATGCCGGGAAAAAATGCACACACAGACTGAGAGTGAGCGTCTTCCAGTACATTCCATCACTGTTTCGTGTCAGCGCTGGCTCACTTCACCAGAGGCCCTGGGTACATTTTGAGTCTTATCAGACGATGACCAGCCAGCAGCCGCATTCCACTGTGATATGGACCCACGCGGACTTAGCCTTTATCTGTCGCCGTCTGCCTGACCTCAGCCCGGTCTTTCTGCCGCTTTGACCGGGGCGAGGGCCAGCAGAAGAGGATAACTAGTGGGGTGAAGAGGGCGGTTGAGGGGTGGGTGTGTCAGTGCAGGAGAGGGCTGTTGAAGAATGAAGAGGTGGATAAGGAGGTTTATGGTGCTCGAAGCCAGACAGAAGTGCGGTGCCAGGGCCACTATGTCTATGCTAGAGTCAGCTTAGCGCCCCCGTCTCTGAACTGTGTTCTTGGGTTAACGCTGCTCAATAAACAGCATAGATAAGGCCAGCTAAAAATACCTATTCCATTTCTCAACTGCCACTTCTTTTTAACACAGAACACGTCATCAAGTTCATCCATTGCTTTTTCACTCATAATGTCCCTCTCCCTGCTTGTCTGCCCGGGCACATTAAAAAGTAAAGAAGTAGGTGCACGCGCATGCATGCAAAGATACACACGTCCGTTAAGGCAATCAATAATAAAACAGTGGTTATGAGCCCTGATGTCAGTCTGGACTGTTTCACTGCAGTGGGGAGAGTCCACAGAGAGGATCTCATTGTGCGTGCGCGCGTGTACAGGGTGTGGGATTTGCCACAACCATGATCAGGACTAAACGGCTGGTCACGCAAGGCCTTGATGTCCTGGAGTACCGCCTCCCCTATACACCTCTTCAAGGACATATGCCAGCCTTAGCACCACATCTCTCCACTACAGCTGTGATTAATCTTTCTGTCCCGGGCGCTGGTCCATTCCCACACACCTCTCAACATTTCTTTGTCTGTTAACGATGTCCTTGGACATCCTCTCATCTTGTCCAAGGACATTCATATGCATGTACCTACATGACATACTGTTACCAGGGAACCAGATCGGAGATTCATTGAACAATATTTATCATATCGGTGCCTGCGTCCCGTCATGCTATACAGCATGTCTTGGACTTTTCTTCAGTCTGGCTGAATGTAGTTTCCCCTAACCCAGCTGGTCCATTGTAAAGAGTGGTTCCATATCTGAGGGGAATGTTGGTGCGCGGTATCCGTACTAATTGTTGCCATGGGAAGGTTTACTGACTGTTCATGGTAGAAGCCTGATTTGCTGTGGCGACTTTTCCGTCAGTTCCGTTCAACTCCTCCATCCATCTATGCATCCATCCAGTTAATTTCAACAACAAGGAATAAATAACATGTATTGAATGCTCAGTGCACACTACCGTTAACCCCACTCCAGAGCTGAGGCAACTGACCGTGGCCTTTTCGCAATTGCTGTCGCTAATTGTCCTCTGTCCCTGTCTCCATTATTTTTTTAAAGGTCAAGTGTAATCGAGGATATCGACGCTCTCCATCTCCACTCACGCGTCGTCAGGCAAATGTACTTTACATAAATGTTTCCAGTGATAAATACAAATTCAGTTAGTGGTGCAATACTGTTCATCGCTAAAATATAGCATACTGGTTTTAAAAGCTGCTTAGTAAAAGGGCTGTATCAGATGTCAAATCGACTCCATCGCACAACAGCGTCCAGAATTAAAGCAGAGTTTTGAACTGGGGTCATTTTTGCATAGACGTCTATTTTTGCCTGGCAACCTGAAATTCTGCTTAGGCATCTGTTTTACAACTGATAATTAGATAAATGTGTGAGATACAAAGGACAGTCCTTGAGTTAATATAGTCTATTTTGTGGTGTTGATTTGTGTTTTTCGATGGTAACTTGGCAACTGGTAGGAAAATGATTGAGTTGCTCTCTTTAGAGGTTTCTGACTGACGTCTTCGTAGCTGAAGATTAGTCTCTGTCTGTCTCCCTGTCTGTCTCCCTGTCTGTCTCCCTGTCTGTCTCCCTGTCTGTCTCCCTGTCTGTCTCCCTGTCTGTCTCGCTGTCTGTCTCGCTGTCTGTCTCCCTGTCTGTCTCCCTGTCTGTCTCCCTGTCTGTCTCCCTGTCTCCCTGTCTGTCTCCCTGTCTGTCTCCCTGTCTGTCTCCCTGTCTGTCTCTCTGTCTGTCTGTCTCTCTGTCTGTCTGTCTCTCTGTCTGTCTGTCTCTCTGTCTGTCTGTCTCTCTGTCTGTCTGTCTCTCTGTCTGTCTGTCTCTCTGTCTGTCTGTCTCTCTGTCTGTCTGTCTGTCTGTCTCTCTGTCTGTCTGTCTCTCTGTCTGTCTGTCTCCCCGTCTGTCTCCCCGTCTGTCTCTCCGTCTGTCTCTCCGTCTGTCTCTCCGTCTGTCTCTCCGTCTGTCTCCCTGTCTCACTCCCCCTCTCTCCCCCTCTCTCCCCCTCTCTCCCTCTCTCTCCCTCTCTCTAATCCGTCTTCATCTTGCTCTGCTTCTCTTTCTCTCATTAATCTGCCTCTCTTTCCATCGCCATGTGCTATTGGCTGATAAGACGGTCTGCTTAATTTGAATCGGTTTTTGTTGGTCCTAAAATTGGGAGACGAGTGAGGAATTGCTAGTCAAAAGGGCAGCGTGTTAATCTGCCCCTCTACCCATGTTCGCTCGGAGTGAAGCAGCTGATCAATCTGGGGGTTTAATTGATTATCCCACTACAGGATGTCCGCTAAACTGCAGCATCATTGTGTGGTCAAATCAACCCTATAATCATTGACTGACTGGTTTAAATTAATGACTTTGAACTTCTCTTCCTATTGCTCCTAAATATGTAGGGTTTTGAAAAGAAATCACATGTGTGGTAGTGTGCTGTGGAGTGCCCTGATGCAACACTCTGCCATGCTGAATTAGCAATATTTCACCAACCGCTGAGGTAAATTTACTGTATTGGATGTAGACTGATGTGACCTCACACCCCCCACTTTCACCACTATCGCCATAGCACTTGTGACCACCCAGGCCGCATTGCTGTTCGAAATGGTTCCGTTTCCTATGTAGTGCACTACTTCTGACCCGAACCACAAGCATTAGGCAAAATGCTGCCCACACTCATTCTGGCTCCAGCGAGGCTTTTGATTGGCCACTCCTGTAATTGTAATCCTTTGTTGGGCGCAGTACCCTGCTGTGAGAAATGTTCCTCTTTCCAGTTAACTCAGGAACTCTTAAGCCGTGTGGTACTGTGGTATTTCACAGCCAACCCTGTAATTTTCCTTCCTATGTTCTCTTTTGTCAGAAGCGAGTCTGTGAAGAAGAGAAAAGATGTTCCATGTTCTTTGTAAGCTGTATGAGTGCCGCTGATCTTTGAATCGGTCAGCTCTTAGTATCAGGAGACGTGTGATTAACACACCTTGAGTGGTAGTCTGTGAGAGTCTTGCCATATTGCCATATTTTTCCTTCAGAACCATTACATGAGTGTGCACTATTGTGCCAGAGACACGCTATCTCCAGACTACGGTGGTTCACTTCTGCTAAGAGCATGCCATCAGACTGAAACAGACTGATTAACAGACAGAAAATACAATACATATCACAAACACGTACAGGCGTTTTCTGTCATCGTGACCCCGTACTGTGAGTTGTCATTCTCTGTCTTGTTTTCGAAGCGAGGAACCTTTTCATGTGATTATGAATCACGTTGACTCAGTCGTCTTTCGCACGAAGTGCTGATTGTCCATGATTGCTGCACAGCGGTGTTTCTGTGTCATGTCTGCTTTCGTGTGGTTCATTGTCTACTCTTATTTTCTAAGATGCATTTAAATAACTACAGGTGATGGTAACTTGGAAACTTGTGTACGGTATAAGAGTACTTAGTGAAACACCTGGATGACTAATATGAACAAATAAAAAACAGTTTTGGTCAGCGTCATCTAATATGATTATTTTCTTTATTCAAATTAAGGTAACGTGCAGGAGGAATAGGTTTCCATTCAGCTACATCTCTATGACATTGCATTACATTCATCAGGAAATTAGGGTTTAAACATTTCAACACAAACTCTGGATTGATTTGATGATATTTTGTAAACAAATCCAAACATTTAAGCCATGGTTTAAAAAGGTGTGGAGATTATAGGCTTGTATAGATAAGCAAACACGTTGATGAATCAATGTTTCTCTAATGCGAGGCACTTAACCATATACTCCTCACATGCTGCTTTGTAAACGCGTCTGGTAAACTAAAATATATATAAATGTAAAATGTAGTCCAAAAACAGCTGGAATGTCTGCAGCTACCCTGTTCCAAGAGGCCTGCGGTTTCCCATTGACCTGCCAGACAGTGACGGCTCATCTAGTTGAATGGAATGCACTTGTTCAGTAACCTGTCCGAGCTACTTGACAAACTGTCGTATTCTCAACAACCCGAGAGATCATACATGTGGGTGCTCTCCAGAGTGTGCTAGGAGCTTCCACTCAGGCCTCTTTCAGGAGTCACTGAACATGTGAATGGAAACAAAGGACTTGTGTTCGTGTAAACAAATCTGAAGGATGGAATGACAAAAAGAAGAAGGATGAGGGGCAGTAGTATAGAAATAAGCTGTTAGTATAGTTGCTTAATACTGTGATGTTTTCCTAGCTATTAGCTTACCTGTTAGCGTACCTGTTAGCGTACCTGTTAGCGTACCTGTTAGCGTAGCTGTTAGCGTAGCTGTTAGCATAGCTGTTAGCGTACCTGTTAGCGGTGCCGTTGGTGCAGCCTTGGTCTGGGTCTGTGGTCTGTAGTGGGTCTGGGTTCTGTAACTCTAATTTCAAGCCAGCCAAGAAAGGGGGGAGGTAATCAGGAATGCTGAATCACCAACAATGTTTTGATTATGGGTACACAGGAGAGGGCAAACTGCAACCTGAAGTTGATCATCAAAATGAGCTTTTTTGTGTGTCTCCACACACTCACATCTGAAGTGTCTGCAGACTTACTGTTATGTGATTATATGCTTAGCGTAATAGTTTCTCAACTCAGCCTAGTGTGTCTGTGTCATATTTGTCTGTTTTGTATCCCCCTAAAGTTTCAGTGTATGTAACCAAGCTCAAAGCCTAGAGGGTAATACAACAAAACATGTGTGCTTATGGAAGACCCAGCCACGCTTAGTGGAGGGCAACCAGGGGCTCAAACCAGACTGCAGCAAAAGCATGAACCTGGTCATTCTATCCGGTGGAAGATACAACCTTTCCTCCAGAACTCCCAGTCCGCCAACAGCTTTGCCCCCATCGTAATACTA
The DNA here is from genome assembly GCA_016801145.1 of Umbra pygmaea. Taxonomy (NCBI): domain Eukaryota; kingdom Metazoa; phylum Chordata; class Actinopteri; order Esociformes; family Umbridae; genus Umbra; species Umbra pygmaea. The sequence continues at coordinate 10,381 of JACXGM010016208.1, read as the reverse complement.
AAGGAGGCCAAGCACAGCTTATCTGGGTTTGCAACACCCCTCGTGCCTCATCAGTGATGCGAGAAACTGCACCATAAAACTTGCATGAAGGTCACAATCATAAATGGATTTGAATGGTCAGGGTTTAGAATATTTAAGAAGATACTCAAACAGATTTTAAAATGGGTTTGCTATACCGGCATGGACCCCCCCATCATTACTTTAATGGGGAGATATTTTCCTCCATTAGGTGTGCCAACCAGGAGGGCTTTAAACGAGCTGAAAATAGAGGCTGGACAGGCAAGAGCCCCTCAGTGCCAGTGTCGTGCATTCCCTTGAGTGAAGGGGGGTGGCCTGTTGTTTGTATTGCTCCTTGGACTAACTCCATCGTTTGTAGTAGATTATGTGATTTTGGACTAGAAGCCTGTGTGCGGAGGTGCAGTATTTGGAAATCTTGGAATGTCGAACATCGGCCTGCCTACAGGGGTCTGGATAGGTTTCAGGGGTCCCTTGCACATCCGAGAAGGCTTACCAAGTACCAACTGAGCTTCAGAACAGTTGAAGAAGGGCCAACTGAATTAACAATACAGACAAAGAGCCATATGAACAGTTAATAAATAATGTTGTGAATTACTTCTATGAGAAAGGAGATTGGCCGCTAGCCAGCCATGTAGGTTACAACTTCCAGGGTATCTGCGATGGCAAAGCTTCCTAATGAATGTGAGGGAGGAGAGAGCGATGACAGCGGCAGAGTGTGCAAACTTGGATACGGTTGTTCACTACTGAATGGTTACTGCTGACCAGTCAGGAAAATTTTCTCCACCCAGCAGACAAATCGGGCGCCACAGATTTGTTTTAGGTCCTTGTAATCTCAGCGAATTTTGCATTGCTTATGGTGTTTTGTTTTTGGCAGGAGGTTGGAGTGCAGCTCAGTTTCCACCTCATTTAGTGGGCAGTGGGCATATAGTCTGTCTTATCTTGAGAGCCAGATCTGCCTACGATGACCGCATAATACCAATTTAAAGTTCTTAAGTATTTCCATTGTAATTTCTTTCTATTAGTTTCAGTGGTCAGATTGTATGTTTAGGGCCAACAAGCGTTTACATCAAGGTTGAGTACATTTTTTATCTCAATCTTTGATTTTTGTGCGAAGTTGAATCAAAACAAATCTCACTACACTTTATCCTTAAATATGGACTGTTGACTTTCCTGTTGCTGGCTTAGGGGGAATTTTAAACTATGCTCTGGGGTGTACATGAGAGAAGTGCCACAGTTTACATGTAGTCATATACATGATTTTTCACTTTACATCAGCTTGTACTCACAATTTTCTTGCTGTGCATCAATCACCCTCGGATTTCATGTGACAGCTTGTTCACTGCATATCGGTTTCGATCTGAATGTCTGTTTTTGTTTGTGTGTGAACGAGCCTTTAAAGTCTCTCCTTTATTGTTTTACACCTGGTTTACTCTCCGAAAGGCACATTTACTAGGTGGTCCAGGTAAGATATGACACAATAACCCCCCAGTTTCTGTTGTTATTTAATCAGGACGGGAGCTTTGTGACTAGGGGTTTTCCATTAGACCAACTCATTGAATGAGGTAGCCTGTGACGTTTACAGTAAAGGTATTAAAAAATAACTGTGAGCGTTTAAAAAAAAATGCGGGTGTAATTGTTGCCAGGCTTAGACACACCAGCTTACTTGTTACTTATTTACAGTATGACCTCTTGTTTCCTGGAAATAGAGGGGCAGGGAAAATCCACATTGGCTGATGGAATTCTTTTGTGCCCCACACACAGGATTCTTCTTTCCTGGTATGACAGACGACTTCTGATAGTTAACACATCACTTCTCCCTGCCTTCCTCACAGATACTTCTGTGTTATTGATGTTTGTTTCTCTGTGTTTGTCTTTCTCCGTGTCTAACGCTTGCCGTCTGCCTCTTTGTCTTTCTGTTCGTCTCTCCTTCTTGGTTTCTCTTAGCTGTTTATTCCGACCCTACTGTATGGGTTAGAGAAATCGTGTCCATCACAGGAAAGCGTCTATTAGTCAGATGGTTATCCATCACATATTTGTTCCCGGTGCGTGGTCAGATGTTAGGTTTTGTTTCGTCATGAACCCTGGAGCTCAGTCAGCAGGCTATTAATAGAACCAGGCTGGGCACTTGTACAGTCCCCTTGCAAACCCTGTGGACCCAACCCTGCAGAAGTGTCTGACTGTCTTAACCATACTTTTACACACTTATTTAAATGTCAACAACAATCATTAATTCAAAGGACCGTACTACGGGTTACATTTCATTAAAGTACTACATGTTTTTCTTTTGTTCTTCCAGGTTTGTTTTTGGAAACACTGCCCTCACACAGGGAAAGCTCACTGGCTGTGTTATCCTCTGTCCACCCCATGCCTCCCTGTTTATCTTCTCTGAAAATAAACTCTCCCTCTTCCCCTCTCCTCTGCTCTCTGCGAGACAGCTCCGTTTCTGTGTCCAGCGGTCTGTGTTTAAACTCATTAGAGGTTTCCAGCTGCATTGGAAATCAATGGTTCCCACCCGCACAGTGCCTTGGAAAACTCCCTTTTACCTTAATTTCATTCTGCTTTATCTGGTTTCACTTCTCTGCTGTTTCTCTCCCTCTCTTTTTCACTCTCTCGCCACTCTTTCCTCTCTTTCTCAGGGGAGATATATATTTCGTTCGTTTTTTCTTCATTCTTGCTTGATTACTGTCCAGTAATGTGGTCAGGTACGGCAAAGACAGAATTGGCAAAGCTGTAGCTAGCTCAAGACAGCACACAATGTAATCAGATCTAACATCAACACCATGAATGACAGTCTGACAAATGAAGGATCGCCTACTGTACTTCCATTTTCGTTTTCAGGAGAAAAATGGGGGTGTAGTGTAATTTCTGCATGCACCTCCAACCAACATACAGTACAAGGGGATTGTCCTCTATTCCCAAAAGATAAACAGATTTCATGTATTGGTCAGTTTTTTATAGAACCATGTCATCATGGAACGCTATGCTATGTGAATTCCCTCAGACAGAACAATGGTAGGTTTATAAAAAACATTCAATGGGCCCACCTGTAATTGAACTGTTGAACATTGTAATATTTGTATTTCTAAAAGGTTTACTGTAAAGTATTCCTTTGTATGTTTTCCAGTCTATGAAGGTTCTGTACAGTTGTCAGGTGTCTGACGAACCCTTCAGCTTTTCTGTCACTCACTGGTCCTCATGGCGCTAAGAATATAGTCATGCAGAATTATCTGGAAGCTAATCTGTTTCTCATTAAACGAGTTGGAACATGGAAGATGGAGAAGTAAGCGGTATGGGCGTGTTAGACTGATTGAGGAAACAGTGAAGATTTTGGATGTACGTGTGCTTTGCCAGCCACTTACCAGTTCCCACTGTCCAGATGTCTTTCCGTACATGAGATAAATAAAGTAGCCTGTTGTTGCTGTTGGTTGAAACCCACTTATCTCAAATTTTGCCTATTTCTCTGCCACTAGCACTCAGTCTGTTTTTGTGGTAGTTTAAAAATTCCCCTCCAGAAGATGAGCGGAGCAAAGACCAGACTTTCAGACAACCCTTCCAAACTGATCAACTATTGGTTTAATCAATAGACTTTATGAAGCAGGCTTGTACTCAATTCCAATTAAAGGTTTGTTAAAGTGTCATTAGTTTTTAATGATTTCTCTGAAAAGGAGAAACTACTTATGTCTAAAGATTAATAAAAAGCAATTGGAATTTCCAATGAATATTTTGAAGTGTGCTTCTATCCTCATCAATCTTTGCCAAATCAGCTTATTTTCCTCCTGGGTTGCTTAGAAATCATGACTGTAACAACACTTAAAATTGACAAATTTAAAATGGAAATTAAATTTGTCAGTTGCAATTTGTATATTGATGTTCTTTTACTCATCCCTTCCTATATGTGTTTGCAATTTATTTTAGATACAGAAGATGGAAGAAACATTATGGTTGTGACCTGAATATCTTTTTGTTATGGGGATAAGAATTGAAAATCTTAAACAGAACATGTTTTCTCATAAAGTCAAACCCTCCATTATGTCAGGAGAGCATGATGTCAGTTGTGTATACCATAGCAAGGCTTGCTGCTGGTTTTCTGTATAATCTTTGTGAGGTTGAACCATACTAAACTAAGCTGAGATAAGATGGTCTGAAAAATGACTACAGTTGATCTTTGTGTCAGAAATGCAAAATATAAATATATTTCTCCCAATTTTCACAAAGTTCTTTCAATGTGTTTTGTCCCCTGGACATTGGAAGCTGGCTCCTGGGGGCAGAACTGGGCCAGGTGATGGATGACCCCTGTCTTTCTGTGTTCAATGAGCCACGTGTGTGTGTGTGTGTGTGTGTGTGTGTGTGTGTGTGTGTGTGTGTGTGTGTGTGTGTGTGTGTGTGCGCGC